>CAUYON010029146.1:0-38661 GCA_963573935.1 Arctocebus calabarensis | reverse complement strand
TAGTAGAGTATCATTTTTTAAGGGGATCAAAAAAACATCTGGTTAGAAAAGAATGCTGGATTTTATCAAATGCTTTTTCTGCATCTATTGAGAGGATCAAATAGTCTTTGGTTTTGCTTCTGTTGATACAGTGAATAACGTATCTTAAAAAGAATTAAACCTTTCTGTAAGAATAAAATATAACATAACCTCTATAAGTTGACCACCCAAGAGATTATAACAAGCTGGTCAACATATGGAGTGGCCAACATAAGGAACTGATAGGCCTATTGTACTGATATATACATGTGGTATATGTCTGGTCTATGAAAATTAGGTCAAGTAAGGAGGTGGTAAAGGCAAAGAGGTGGTCGACCGTGAAGGTTCTACTGTATTATAAAAATAAAAGGACTCTTCATTATGTTGATTTTTCCATTGGACAGTACACACATATTGGTTTTAGAAAATTGGTTGGTGTAGAGGGCTCTTTAGTGAATAGCAATTAACCTCTGCCCAGTCCTCTGCAATCCCAGTCCAGCTCCCAGAGCTAACTGCATTTAATCACTCTGTTTAACGCTTCTGGTTGTTATTTCCCTCTCTTCAGCAAAAATGCTTATGTCTCTTTCTCATTTCATCAAGAGATATTGTTGGACAAGCCCACTACCATCCACTCTACCTTTCCCACCTGTCTTCTCTTCTCTCCTTCTTCTCTGCTGAATACACTACGCTGGGTTCTACCAACACTTTTCTCTGCAATTTCAAATGCATACCTAGACCCCCATTTTTTGGTGCCATCAATCAATCTTATCTTGTCTTGACTCTTCGTAAGTGGGGATTTGACCTTCCCATCCTGTCCCACACATCCTTCCCTCTCTCCTTCCACCCATCATACTGTTCTCCAGGCCTTCACTTTCATATTGTCGCAGCAATCTGAATACATCGAAGCAAAAAAGCAAAAACCCATCCCCACTCCATGTTGAAAAATCTTGTGGCAACATGGTGAACAAACACACTGGTAAGGAGATAGTAGGCCCCTGAGAAACACGTGGGTTCCAGTCATATTTGCCAACACTTAAAAAACAGGAACATGGCAGTGGCCTCTTTGCCCCTGGGAGGCAGGTAGCCAGTTCATCATTATCACAGGTGGGAACAAAGACAAGAGGCATTTCACAAACTTCTATCTATGCTACGGAATTAAAAAACAATAAAGAAGGCACCACTCTACTCTGTATCCTTTCAGAGTCTGCAAGGCTTATATAACTGCATTTCACATTAAAACATGAAATTAAAGACATGAATGCAAGGTAGAACCATAATGGACCGTTGGAGGGAAATTAGGCATACTTAGGGGATGTCCTGGACCTTATCAGTTTGGCTGAGCTGGTTGTCTGTGCTTCTATCAAAGACATTGCACTCATCTGGATGGACCATAGGCATGAAGCCTGCAGCCAGCGCCTTGCGAGGTTGCAGTGTTATTCTACCCTGCCGTGCAGCTGAGTTCCACACGTGCACAATGCCTTCCTGAATCATGGATAACTTGCGTCCCATAATTCAGGGTTTCAATTATTTTTATTTTCTACTTGCCCCCATTACCTCTCCCTTGCTGTTACTGTACTAGAACTCAAGTCTTCTACAGCCTGGCTTGAAGCCGTCAAATCCAAACCCTGATCTGGTAGCTGTTTTGTTCATGAAGTGCCCTGATACATGCTGTACTGTCCTCTCTGTGCCTGCTTCCCCCAGGGCACCACAAACAGCCTGGTCCCAGGATTTTGTATAATGCTCTAAGAGCGTGACAGCCTCAAACTGCTCTCTGACGTGGTAAAAGCACAGAAGCTCTCCCGTTTTTCTTATGTGATCACAGGAGAAAGCACAAGTTCAGAGCAATTTCACGCCCTACTGTAGTGGTGCAACACTTCGCAGCCATTGCTTACCTTGAACTGACCTCTGTTAATTCCACATCTACAGTCCTAGGCAGAACAATGGGATGGTGTCCACCGTTTAATTCCCAGAATCTGTGAATGTGTTACTAAAATGGGAGGAAATGTCCCCAGCTGTGCTGAGAGGGAGACACGAGTGGGATTATAATATTGATGCAATGTGAGGACTTGCCCTACCATTACAGGCTTCGATGGCAGAGGAAGAACTTATGAGCTGAGGAATGTGAGTGGCTTCCAGAAGCTGGACAAGTCAAGAAAACAGTTTCCCCCCTGAAGCCTTGGGGAAAGAATGCAATCCCGCCATCATCTTGATTTTAGCCCAATAGGACCCACTTACACGCCTGATCTACAGAGCAGAAATAATAATAATGTGTTGTTTTTAGAAACTTAGCTTTGTTATAATTTGTTAAAATAGTATTAGATAACTAATACCCTGCCCTAGCCCAGATTAGGATGCCCTCCGAGGATATAAAAGCAGCCAATTCCTCATCACTTCCAGGCACGTGAGAATTCTTTATACACATATGTTATGTGTGGAGAAATCTCAGTTACCTGGGACTCCGGCAAAATATGTCCCGGTGATACCTGAGGTTTTATATAGCTAAGGACGTACCTGTTCAAAACTCAAAATTTTTTTTTATTTTAAACATTTTGTTAGATGAACATTTTTAAACTTTAGGAAGATTAAATCATTTCTAAATCCAATAGATAGGTATAATATACATTGTATCTTCATATACATAATATGTCCCCGTATATATAATATATACTTCCATATGTTTTCCTTAATATGTAGAGATTATGTATTTTCCTATATATACATATGCATATATATATTCTTTTCTGCTTAAACAGAATATGTTAAACTTTATTTAGCATTTCTGTGACATATGGGAGAATTTATTATTTGGGGTATTAATTATTTTCCAATACTATAGCATTGCCTTTGGGGATTACTACCAGAAAACTATCATAGGTGGCAGGTTTTCTGGAAGTTCCCAATTTTAAATATTCTGTTCTCTTTAGTCTTACCAGATCAGCTCTTCTGATTTTTAGCTTGGGCACCATGGTACCCATAGCTGTGAGGCGACTTGTCCTCACAATAAATGTCCTCAAACTATTGTCAAACAGGAACCCCTGACCATGGGTTTGCTTTGAATACATTAAAAAGAAATAGAAATATCTGGACGCTTCCTGTTTCTAACGCTAATAAATAATTTTCTGTGCACATTTTTTCATTCTTAAACCACCGAGCTACACACATGGCAATACTAGAAACTGAGCCTGCCAGAGGTTAAGGGACTTTGGTGTCAGGCAGATTTGTGGCAGCAGGGCCAGGAGAAAAACTCAGAATCGCTTAGTTTCTGTTCTTTGACCTGGCAGACCTACTGTCCAGCTGTCGACTTCAGTAGGACACCCTGCTCTCTCAAGGAACCTTTAAACCAGACTGTAGACACCAATCAAATACCCCAGCATGATTATGATCTCTCTCCTCAAAATAATGCTTCCTTTCTACACCCGGTCTCAGAAGAGCTAAACCAACATAGGCCTCCAAACTCTAACCACAACCACCTTCAAAAAGAGGGGGAGAAGTTCCATTTCTTAGCGGTCTGGTTGCAGCTGCTAAGGTCACCACCTGCTCGGATGACTGAAACAGGAGGCTCCTTTCCAGGGTGGATGTGGCTAGAAGCAGTTTTATGCAAGAGGTCACCCACATTTTGGCTCCAAGTGTCGGGCTTACTCGATTGACAGAGATACGCCTGCGGTTGCTAATCGCACGTACTGCAGAGAGGTGTCAACCAGCCTGTAGGTACAGAGCTGGTCTCTTCTGAGTTTACCAAGCTTGGCCTAGAGAGGGGTGGTGAATGTCCGTGTGTCTGTACTTGTGCATACATGCATATTCCTGTATATGTGTGTGAGCTGTGTGCAATTGTGGGACTGTGCGTGCCTGTGGACGATCGTGTGTGTGTGTTGTGTGAGTGTGAACTTGAGTGGGATAGTGTGTGCACATGTCCATGTGAGTGTGTACTCATGCATACAGCCTAAGAAGAAACAGAGAGGGGAGATGGAGGCACAGAAAACAAAACAAAAACACAGCCAACAGGAAAAGGCAGAGAAACAGACTCATGGGGGGGACGGATCCAGAGGGAATGAGTGAGCGGAAGAAGCCAGGCGAGGGAGAACAAGTGACTGAGGGCAAAGACAGAGCCACGAGCAGAGACTCAGAGCGCCAGACTCGGAGGTGTGAGGCCTCTGCCATCTCCAGAGTTCCATGCCCTGAAGGGGGAAGCAGGTGGCTTCGGAGGCTTCCGGGGCAGTGATGCCGCCCGCTTGCCAGTTATCAGTCTGGCAGTCACAGGTCCTCATCACCCAGCCTCCGCCCAAGCTCTGCCCCTCGCAGCCCCCTCGCAGCCCGAGGAGATGGTGCCGTCCACTCATATCTAAAACCTCGCCGTGGAGTCTGTGGTTTTACTTTTTCTAAGAACTTAGCAACATCAAACAAACTCACACTTATCCTCTGCCTCAACGAGGTAACAGTCGCTGCCCCCACCGGGGTTCCTCCCTCCTGGGGCACACGCAGGAGGGGGCAGGGGCTTGCAGGGGCCTTGGGATAGGCAAGGGCAGGGCTCAAGGGCAGGGCCTGAGTCTGAGGACAATAAAAATCAAGCCTGGCACTTAGCACTGAGCAGGGGGCAGGAGAGGCCTCAACCTGGGCCAGGGCCCCGGCTCTGGCACGAGCCTTCTCGAGCCCTTGGGCCAGAAGGTCAGGTGCTCCAGGTGACAGGGAACACTACAGCCCAGATCCCCAGACCAGCTACATGACGTGCAAATGTGACTTCCCTTGCTGGGCTGGGTCTCTTCTCATGCAGAAGAAATGGCTGTCCTGGCTCTGTGGTTCCCAAAGTGCTCTGGGCACGCTGGGGGTGTCCATGGAGCCCCTCAGGGGCTGTGGAATAAAAGGGAGTCAGGTCTCCCCTCTGCACTGACACTGAGTTGCCCCCATGTTTAAGACCATAAGCGAAGGAGGTCACCTGAGCTGGGTGAGCTCCACATTCCTGCCACCCCTGGAATTTAATGACCCACCTTTCTACACCAGGTGAGGCATTAGGCTAGTGCTAAGGGGACCCTGGGACAGAGTTGACAGTGAACTTCAGCAGTGAAAGAGGCTCCTCTTTCCATGTGGTTAGGACACCTAGACTCCCCCTGGCCACCCCTAGCAATGGAAATTCACTCGTAGGGGCTGACACTTTACAATGGAGGCCCATCTGTGCATGGCTGCAGGAACTTGAAGGGTGTGCCCCACTCTGAAGGGTATACATGGCCTTGTCACCCTGGAATTTCTGGACTGGGCAAATCATTAGCTGACATGTTATTCAGCCAGAAAGAAACAGAGGAGCTACTTCCTTGAAATCAGTGCTACCTAGAAGATTATGAATCCTGCAGAATCCCAAGGGGAAACCCAGATGAGATGGCTCAAGTGTGAGAAGGTCAGCTCAAGGGTGGGAAGGTCAGCTCAAGGGTGAGAAGGTCGGCTCAAGGGTGGGAAGGTCAGCTCAAGCTCCAGGGGTGATGGTGGCTGGGCTTTGTACGCTAAATGCCTCCCAGCTGGTGCAGCCTGGTTCTGTCCTTCCACTCCTCCAGAGAGCCGTCAGCAAGCAGCCAGCGTCCCTCAGCTTCCTAGACATATGTCACTTCTGTACTCCAGAGCTGCCCCACTGATGTCACACTGATTTGGTTGGTGTGTGTTCTGGAAGGATCAGAAAGCAGGTGACCAGCAGAAGAACCAGCCATCCTTAGCTGGTTCTCTCTGAGCTTCTCTCATGCAGGGAGGGTGGCAAAGGGAGGCCACCAACCTGTTTGTGTGCTCAGGGCCTGGGGGAAGGCGTTCACTGCCAGACTGAAAAATGACCGCAGATCAAAAGCCAGGTGGGCCAATCTGCTGAGTCAGGGAAATTGCATCCTGTTCCATTCGGAGGGTACAGCAAAGACAGATGTGCAAAGCAGAGTAGTAATTACATCTCCGAAGAAGATGCTAAATATTTAAATGCCTGCCTGGTGCTGATTCTTATCAGAGGGGATTTTGTGTTGAGTTTGATAGCAGCGAGCTTTTGTACTGAGTTATTTTTCTCTAGTTCTGAAAAAGTGCTGTGTCCGTGGTGTGCCATGTCACAGGTCGTAGGCAAGTTGCCCTTATGTAAATCATTAGCTACCTCAAACCTCAACATCAGTTCTCACACTGGAAAGCTCTTTGCTGGGGTTGTCTCTTAGCTCAGGGAAAACTCTTCATAACTGGACCGTAGTTTATTTCTGTTTCTAGGAGCAACCACTTCAGATTTCTAGCGTGTGGGTGGTTTGCATACATGAGTCATCCCTCACTCATGTCCAAGCTGCTGTGACCTGGGAGGTTAGCCCCGCCACTGCTGCCGGAGGCCACGCAATGAGGGTGCACAGAGGCCAGCCCCCTTACCCAGAGGACAGGGTGATTAGCCTGTGCAAATGCTCTGGTGTCCCTTTTCCCTAAGACCCATCCTTAGCCCCTCCTGCCCTCCTCATTCCGGAAGGGCACTCCCTGGATAAATCACATGCCCCACAAACCCTGTCTCAGGCTCTGCTGGAACCTGAACATGGCCACTAAGTAGGTTCCTGCATCCATGGTTCTGAAGAACCCAGCCTCCCCAAGTCCCAGACAGCTCCCTCCGCCAGTCTGGTTTCTCTAGCTTCCTCAGAACTCTGCTGGGTGGTGGAGCCGAGTTAGTGCTCCGCCAGTTGACCATGGCTTCAGGGGATGGGCTCTTCCTAGGAGGTACCCGAAGGGCAAAGTGCTTCCAACCTGAGGACCACAAGCTCAAGGCGATGGATGGAGACCCACCCAGTTGCCTTGTGCTGACATCGGAAGGGCTGCTGGGGGTGGGCTCTCCCATACCAGATGATGGCTGCCATCTGAAATTCCACTTTTAGAGATTCGGTCCTTTATGTTGAAACACAGTGTGACTTATTACGCTGTCATCTGGTAGCAGTTTCATGTGAATTAGTTTGTCCCACAGTCCAGTGTGACAGCTGGTCTGGCAGTGTTGGATGGGGGCAGGGAGGAAAGTTAGTGCCAGAATAGAAGTTGGGTAAGGGCGCTTCTGTGCCGTGGGCTGCAGGGATGTGCGGGGCCGCAGCTAAGGTCTGGGTTCTTTGTAGGTTTTGATGACGACAATCCATTTCCTATTTCAGAGCCACACTCAGTGATGAACACATCTTCAGACTTACAAACGCCTGCTGTTCCACACAAAGACAATTCTGGATGATTCCCCTCACGTGGGGATCCAGAGCAGTGGGACTCATAGGAGAGAAGGTGGAAGGGTGGTTGTCAGTGTCCAGGCAGGAGGAATGGGAAGCTATTGTTTAACGGGCATGAAAAAGTGCTAGAGATTGTTTCACAATCTCTGAATATACTTAACACCACTGAGCTGCATGTTTAAAAGTGGTTGGTGATATATTTTATGTTATGTATATTTTACCACAATTTTTTTTTATTTTTAGAAAATGCATGTTCTTTAAAGACAATTTGGGCTTTTCATGTAATAGATCCTCAGGAACCATTTGTTGACTTATTTGCAGAACACCTTTTTGGGGGCAATCCTTACAACCTAAGACAAAATCTCGAAAAGGAGAAAAAAGAAAAGAACGATAAAGGGCCTGAGGACCCTCAGCAACCCCCTTCTGAAATCTCCCAGATTCCAATTTCTCCCACTTTGAGGCTGTTCCTAAAGCTGTCTCCTACCCAACTCTAAACGCAATCCACCGAGGTCTGTCACACTCCCCATCTCTCTGTTGCTTCCCTCCTTCCTTTTCACTTCTGCCTCGCAGATGTCAACTCTTGCCCTGTCCAAAGCTTGCCCTCTTTCACTACCATTTTTCTCACAGCTCTCATTTGTCCTGACGCCCATTCATCACTTGCTAGCATAAAGGTACAAGCTGATCGGGGCGTGTTTACCAACTTCTTCTCAACCAGGCTAGAAGGCGTAGCAGGTTTGGGATAGGGGGTCCCAGGGGAGGGGACAGTGAACATACTAGAGACAGCCAACATGCTTCTCTCCTATCGAATCAGGACTTTTATTCTTTATTTCTCAGATGTTATTTGTTTGGGCTCTTGTTCATACATACTGCATATTCTATATTCTCATGAAGTGGTGGAACACAATTCGGTTTACCAAGTTCAACAGACCTCATTGAAACCCACTCAGAGGGTCTGAAATGGCCTCTCTTCTTAGGTTGCTCATGGTCTGGACAGGAGGAAACAAATGGTAAATGGTAAAAGCATTCTTCCCAAGTCACACGTAATGTGGTGACTCTGTCTTAGATGCTCTCATGAAGGGGTCTCTAGGGTGTACCTGTTTGCTAGAATGGGGTCTTTGCCTAGTGTTTCTCTCGGAGAAAGGATCACTATCAATAGTTAAGACTGGACAGTTCCTCAGAGAGTCAGGATGCCTCATGAATTTTACAACATTTTCTCCTAAATGCTAGAAAAATTTCTCCACCCATTGTTTCAGGAATCCCTAAGCTTTTCTGTATGCTTCCTAGGGGGTGATGTCACCTGGTAGAGAACCACTGAAACACAGGGTAGATAGAGATCTAGTCCCACATGTTGCTTTCCGAAAGATGTGACCCTAGGAACTGCCCCACGATTCTTAGATTCCAAATTCAGAACGAAGATTAAAAGGAGGGGCTCAGATATGGTGAGACAAATGCTTGAGGGAGAAGGGGCTATGGTGTGGGTCCCACCCACTGCAGAGATTTCCAGGGGGCCTTGACAGCATTGACAAATTGTCCATGCTGTTAGGAGACCCGGAGGGCTGGCCTCTGGCTGCATGGCCTGGAGTGAAAGCAGAGATGACAAGGTATTTTGGAGGTGTTAAAGGGCTTCTTGGTGGTGGCCCCCTGCTCCCACATCTGTGGGGACAGGAAGACAGCTGTGGGTCTTCTGTGGTGGAATGCTTGTGTGTCCTTCTGGATTCATATTGAAACTTAACTTCTAATCCAACACTATTAAGAGGTGGAGTCTTGAAAAAGGGCTAAAGGGAACTAGGGAGGCCTCCCCTATGCCCTTCAGTCCCTTCTGATATGTGAGGACGTAGTGTTCACCCTCCAGAGGGTGCAGCAACAAGGTGCCATCTTGGAAGTGGAGAGCACCTTACTGGACACAACCTGCCAGTGCCTGGATCTTGGACTGTCCAGCTTCCAAGAGTGAGGGATACACATTGTTTATAACCTACCAGGTTGTGGTATTTTGCAATAGTAGCTGGAATGAACTAGGACAGGGAAAATGCAGGGTTTGGTCCAAATGGCAGCCCAAAGGGGCCAAGAGGCTCCCCCAGGTTGGTGAAGGGGCCACTGGCAGTAGAGATGTATTGCCTCCCTCTCAGTCACAGGAGAGAGGGGCCAGCAGGTGATTTCTGAAATGGCTGGTGACAACAACAGCCTCAACACCCTGCTGGGCCCAGGAGCAGGCCAAGCGTAGGCCCCCCGTTATAAAAGACCCCTCTTCTGCCTCTGCTTCTCTTTGCTCTCCAACCCTCTTCCACCTTCCTCCTGGCAGGTGAATATGGGGAGAATAAAGATCAGAAGACCCCCATCGGGCCTCCCACCCCAAAATAGCTCCACGCTGGGGAAGGAGAGAGGATATTCCACTTAGCAAGTTGAGACCAGGTTTGGGCCTCAAGAAAACCTGAGCAACCCAGCTGCAGGTGAAGATCACCTCCACTGAACAAAATTTGAAGCTCCAAAGACAGGAAAAGTCAAAGTTGTGTTTGATCATAATCCAAATGTCACACTAGTTTACACAGGAGTTCATACAAACTCATTTCAGAATAATTATTCTAACTCCGCTCCCCTGTGCTCTGTATAAACTGCTGTTGGAAAACACGATCAGCTGCGTTTAGTTGGTAGCAAATACCCTGGCAGTGGCACAGGTTCTAGAATCAACTTCCCCCTCTCCGGTCCAGGCAATTAG
Organism: Arctocebus calabarensis; assembly: GCA_963573935.1. Lineage (NCBI taxonomy): Eukaryota > Metazoa > Chordata > Mammalia > Primates > Lorisidae > Arctocebus > Arctocebus calabarensis. The sequence goes on along the minus strand of CAUYON010029146.1, from coordinate 28,746 downwards.
GCCTGATCAGTCTTTATTTAGATGAACAGGACAAACTTCCTATAATTGACATATGTCGTTAACTGGGAATGTCCGCCCAACTAAAAATGCAATGAATAATTTATTGTGACTGGTTTTCATTGACTGGTATAGAAAAAAAAGTAAATTGGTCATAAATTTAGAGAGATGGCACATGGTGAAATATTAAGGAAACAGCGACAGTAAGGAGAAAGGCCGTTTCCCAAGAGAGTGCACAGGAGAGAAATTTTACTTCCTTGAGGCTTTGCCAAATGCCATGAATGTAAACTCTGGTGTGGGAGTCGGATGTACCAGGTCTGGTGCTTCCAGTTCTTATAAGGGAGAGAGAAATGATGAACTGAAGGCTGAAAAGGGCTTTAGCGCTCTAGGCAAAGAGGTGATGGAGCCTCAGTGCTGCTTGTGGTCCATGCCCACAACTTTCTAGATGGCTCTGAGGAAGACCCTGGGAGGTTTGCTGCTTTACCTTTAAGGCTAGGCCAACACATTCCCAAGAGGTCTTAAACTGGCTTGGTCTTCTTTAACACAATACTATAGACTAGGTGTCTAAACAGCAGATATTTATTTCTTCTTTAACAAAATACTATAGACTAGGTGGCTTAATCAGCAGATATTTATTTCTTACTTTCTTACAGCAGATATTTATTTCTTCTGAAGGCTGGGAAGTCCAAGATCAAGGTATGGGCAGATTGTGTTTCTGGTGAGGGCTCTCTTTCTGGCTTGCAGACAGCCTCCTTGTTGTATTATCCTGTGGCAGAAAGAGGAAGCTCTGATCTCTCCTTCACTTATAAGGGCATTAATTCCATCATGGGGGCTCCACTCTCACAATTTCATCTAAACCTAATTACCTGCCAAAGTCCCCACCTCTTAGTGCCACCTTGGGATCAGGGCTTCCTCATATGAATTTTGGGGCAGCACAGTCTGTAACTATCCTGGATACAAATAATAGACACTCCGTTGAACACTGTCTGTACTACACTTCACTAACACCCACTTAAGAATATGGATGGTTAAGATTGAGCTAAACATACCAGTCTTTCAGGTGATTAAAGTGAGAAAAGAAAAAAAAAGCCTTATCATCCCCAAACCAGAGATGTTGGCGTGGATGTGGAGAAAAGGGAACACTTCTGCACTGCTGATGGGAATGCAAACTAATATGTTCATTTTGGAAAGATATTTGGAGATCACTTGGGGATCTGAAAAAGAGACCTGCCATTCGATCCTTTGATTCCTCTACTAGGTACATATCCAGAAGACCAAAAATCACTTTATAACAAAGATATTTGCACCCGAATGTTTATTGCAGCCCAATTCATAATTGCTAAGTCATGGAAGAAGCTCAAGTGCCCATCGACCCATGAATGGATTAATAAATTGTGGTATATGTACACCATGGAATATTATGCAGCCTTAAAGAAAGATGGAGACCTTAGACCTACTCTTATTTGACAATGTGTACATTACTTTCTTGGCATTATTATTATTAATGTTGCTTAATATTTTGATGCAGTAATCGTCTGTTTTCTTTTCTGAATGTATTTATCTTCATTATTTACGTGATTTTTGTTTCTAGTCCTTATCTTAAACATTGTTATTGTTATTAAATTTTATGCCTTTTAAATTCTGTGAAGGCAAAAAGTGAAAACCTAATTAACACATGTATATATAAAAATAAAAAAATAAGAATAAAAAAAAAGAAAGATGGAGACGTTACCTCTTTCATGTTTACATGGATGGAGCTGGAACATATTCTTAGCAAAATTTCTCAAGAATGGAAGAAAAAGTATCCAATGCACTCAGCCCTAACTATGAAACCAATCCAATTTCATATGAAAGCTATAACCCAACTATAGCCCAAGAAGAAGGGGAAAGAGGAGAGGGAGGGGAGGAGAGAAGATGGGTGGAGGGAGGGTAATTGGTGGGACCACACCTACGGTGCATTTTACAAGGGTACATGTGAAATTTACTAAGTGTAGAATATAAATGTCTTAACACAATAACTAAGAAAGTACGGTGAAGGCTATGTTAACCAGTTTGATGCGAATATTTCAAATCATATATAAAACCAGCACATTGTACCCCATGATTGCATTAATGTACACAGCTATGATTTAACAAAAAAAAAAAAAAAAAAAGCCTTAGTAACACAATCAAGGAGGACCTTCAAATATTATTTGTCATGGTATGTGTGTTTTCTTCCAAAAAAAACTTAAGATGACTTTCAAGGTAAAAAACGTTAGCAGTCTATAAGACAGATGAGATAACAGGATAGGGTAGGGACAAAATATAGGGCCAAGCCCAAAAATAGAAAGTAAATTAAATCTATTTTGCTTAAACAGGGAACAGTGCCATGTTTTCTGGGAAGGCAATGGCATTCTGTTCCATTTCTCTTTTAAATTAAAAGTTAAGTAGTTAGTCTCAGTTGTGAGGCCTGCATTTAGATGAGTTTGTTTTGTTTTGTTTTTTTTGTTTGGTTCTCTGACCTAAAATCTCCATTTCAATAAGAAAAGCGGACTTCATTATAGGCTGTTGACAGTTTTCTTGTAACTGCCTTCCTCCCGGGATCTTTTGGTGGGGAGCTTGGCAACTCTTAGGGGTAGAGGGGGAAGTCAAAGGTTAAGAAAGAATTGGACAGCCTGTATACTACAAGAACTCCACAGTTTAAAAAAGAAAATTCCGGAAGGAACATTCATTTACTTCTAGCATTTAGATGGCTCAGGATTTAATTATTTTCTAGAGGAGAGTAAGACTAGCTAGCCACCCTCCACGAGAGCTAAAAGCTTCATAAATAAAACAGAATTATCTGATTGATTGACTTGACTTTTTGCTTTGGCTGTGTAGGCACAGTGACACAGAGCAGTGTTTATTCAGTTCTGGGATATTTTTATTTGGCGGAAAAAAAGGCTATCTTTTATTTCAACTCTACGACTTGTTTGCTGGGATTATCTTTATTTAAATGCTCTGTATTGATAAGCAACACCTGTATAGTCTCATGAAGCATAGTCATTTTTGGCCTCCCAAGTTAAAAAAACAAGACAAAACAAAAACCAGGGAAGTTGGAAGGAAAGGTCTACACAAATATAGTGTTTATGCTGTCAGGATTTCTCAGTATCTATTGGATCAAGTCTAATTTCTTAACCAATGATGAAAAGATCTGTTGCATTTGGATGCTTCTAATTTGCCACCTCACTTTTCCTCCAAAATGTCCCTGTAGGAACTAGTTAGTTCCACATCCAAGTCTGACAGCGTCTTGGGCTTAGGGGCCTCCTTAGAGTCTTTGGTTTAGTAACTGCCTCTTCACCCATCCCCAGGAGAAGCCCTCAACCGAGGGTTGACAGCATTGTTAAGTAAGCTAAACTGTACCCCTCCCTTCCAAGTTCATGGGTATAATCCTGAACCTCCAGTAACTCAGAATGTGACTGCATTTGGAGACAGGTCCTTTACGCAGGTGATTAGGTTAAAATGAGGCAGTTTAAGGTGGGCCCTACTTCAGTCTGGTATAAGAAGAGGACATTTGGACACACAGAGAGACATAGGGATGCGTGTGGGTGCATAGAGGACAGATCTTCTGGAAGCCATGGAGAGACCAAATCGCCATCTTGAACTTCCAGCCTCCAGAACTGTGAGAAATTAGACTTCGGTCGCTTAACAACTGCCCCACCACCTATTCCCGCACTTGTCTGTGGTCCTTTGTCAAGGCAGCAGGAGCAGACTGACTAGGCGTCCTCCGTAGAGATTTCCTTTCCCCTGAAGCTCATTGTGATCACTTTTCCTCTCAACACATAATATTACTTTCTGTGGCTTTCACTGGAAAATGAAACCTTCAAGTCTGCATTCTAACCAAACATTTCCCAAGCACCACTGTGGCCTGGCAAGTAGGTTGCCAGATCCTCCCATTCAGCTATGAATCTGCCACAAGGCCCTTCTTAGGGCTTAGACAGGCGGGATCACCTCAAACTTAAATGAAGAAAACATTTTCCAAGATAGAAAATTCCTGCATAATATTACAAAGTTGACTACAAAAAGCTCAACTGTTTTTTGATTTTCTTTGAGACGGGGTCTCCTTATACCACCCTGGGTAGAGTGCCATGGCATCATCGTAGCTCACAGCAACTTCAAACTCCTGGGTTTGAGCAATCCTCTTGCCTTAGCCTCCCAAGCACCTGGGATGACAGGCACCTACCACAATGCCTGGCTAATATATTCTTTTCTATTTTTTAGTAGCGATGGGGTCCCGGTCTTGCTCAGTCTGGTCTTGAACTCTTGAGCTCAAGAAATCCATCCACCTCATCTCCCTGAGTGCTGGAATTATAGGTGTGAGCCACTATGCCCAGCCAAAAAAACTCAACTTTCTGTTATTACATCTCATTTGTGATAGAAAGCTTTTAAACTTGCCCTAATCTATATGCAAAACAGAAAAATTTACTTTTTTAAAAAATTAAATCATAGCTATGTGCATTAATGCAATCATGGGGTACAATGTGCTGCTTTTAGGTACAATTTGAAATATTTTCATCAAGCTGGTTAACATAGCCTTCACGGCATCTTCTTAGTTATCGTGTTAAGACATTTATATTCTACACCTTTTACCTCTTACATGTTTACATGGATGGAGCTGGAACATATTCTTCTTAGCAAAATTTACTTTTTTTAAGTTTAGAGTTTTAAATCTAGTACAAAAGGTAGAAGGAGTCTTAGAAACTGCTTGCCGACTTTATAGAGATAAAATCACAGCCCGGGGAAGTAGATTTCTAAAAGTCATGCAACTGGTAGTCAAAGCCTGGGTACTGGTACTCATGTCTCCTGAATACTGGTCATCAACAGTTCTCTTAAGAGTTTCCAATTAGGGCAGCACAGAACAGTAACGATGGGCCTTATTCCTAAACATTTCCTGCCAGAGATATCGGGAACAGGGGCTGCTAACAAGTGGCTTTCCAAGCACCGTCCATTAATTGCTTAGTTAGGAGAACAGTGGTTTACAAAGAGGAGACTAAAATAATGAGTATTTCTAAGTAAGAGGTACACTTGGAAATGAGGGTTGCCCGCTGCGGAAATTACTGCCACAGCTTGGCTTTGGAGAGAAGTGAGAATGGCATTCCTTTGGGAGCTTTTGAGTGATGAAAGCCTATACTCGCCTCCTTTTTTTCGGGATTTTTGAAATGAATAAATAATGAGAAGTAAACCATGGCTTTTGTATATCTTGCAACCTGGGGAAAATGGGTTGATTATGTAAGGAAGGTGGCCCAGGCAAAATCCTGGTCTTCTTGTATTTGAATTTAGAGACTTAGAGAGAATTCTGAGAAAACGAAGCGCTCCACCAGCCCTGTCCACTAGAAGATAACACAAGCTATATGTAATTTTAAATTTTCTGGTAGTCGCGTTTGAGGAAGTAAAAACTAATTTTAGCTATATAGTCTATTTAACCCAATCTATCTCAAATATTGCCATTCACCATGTACTCAAGATACAAATCATCGAGGCATTTTACTTTTTTTTTTTTTTTTTTTTGCAGTTTTTGGTCAGGGCTGGGTTTGAACCTGCCACCTCCAGCACATGGGGCTGGCGCCCTACTCCTTTGAGCCACAGGCGCCGCCCATCATTTTACATTTTTTTGCCAACTAGTGTGTGTTTTATGTTGATGGTTCGTCTTGGTTTGCACAAGTCCCATTCTGAGCACTTGGCCAGAGCTCTGCATGGCAGAATTTGGTCTCAGGTGGATCCATGTCCAAGGGGTTGTTACCAAAGTGGAAGAGGTATCTTAGAATAGAAAAGGTGATGAGGTCATTTTTATCTTTTTTAAATGTGTCTAAATTATTATTTAGAAATGGGTGAAAGAAAGGGAGGGAGAGAGACAGGAAAAAAAAAAATAAATCAGTCTCAGCCGGGCAGTTGTACACACTTGGCTGACAGCTTGAATTCATGTCCTCAAGTACCAACAGTCCATCTACTGCTGACCTTGTGACAACCCCCTGAAGGCCACCAGCTTCCTCCCCTCTGACCCCCGCCATTAATCATACTCAGAGAAGCCTTGCCAGGGAGAGGAGTTGCAGGCACTGTTCTAGAACAGGATGCCACAGTTGGCAAAGGGCTTTTCTTATCAGGGACTTGCAGTCAGAGAAAGCGAGTCTCCTTATTCAGGGCGGGTTGCTTTTGTTTGCTTTTTCTTTTCTCTTTTAGTTGAAGGGAGTTCCTGGGAAAGATGAATGCCGTTGAAAACGGAAATTCTTGCCAAGAAGAAACAACTTGCCCCATGCACGCGATTGCCCCACCCAACAGTCATCCCAGCTTCAAAGGATTCAGCAACTGTCCCAGCCCCAACTGCCCGAATTGCCCAAGGGCCAGTCCAGGAGAGCTGGCCAGGCCCGCTCCCTTCATTTCCTCTCCCGAGGACTGGGGCTGCATTTAGAGCAGCTCCCTCCAGAGCCGCCCTTACTGGTTTAGATCAGGGGTGACGAGGAAGGCCAGGGAAACCTTGAGCTCTTGGATTCTGCAGGTGACGCGGCCTTGACTCCAGGGACTGAGGCCTGGCGACCACTGCGCCTGAAAGGAGGAGGCACAGAGGCAGACAGCCTTGCCCAGGTCTCAGAGGCGGATAAAAGACAGAGCTGGGAATTGAATGCACCTCTCCTCGGCAGCCTGCTCTTTTCTAGGCAGCCTTTCCTCCTCCTAATTCATGCAGCACCTGCGTACAAGTAGAGCCTTTGCTGGGATTTGTCGCCAAATGTAATTCTGGTGTTGGGGGTGGGGACTAGGAGAATGGGGCCTGTACACTGGGAACCATCCCCAAGGCCACCCCTAAGCCAGCATGTGGTGGTGCTCACACTACTAACCCAGCACTGGATCATAGATTGGCCATTTTACCACCTAGTGAGTATTTGTTGTGGCCCTACTATGTGTCAGGCACTGTTTCAGGACTGGTGGACCCAGCAGTGAACAACATAGGCAGAAACCCCTGCCCTTGTCTTCCCCCCTTTTAGGGGGAGCAGGTAATAAAATAAGCAAATTACAGAGCAGAAGGTGACAAGCAGGAAAGGGGGGTGAGGTGTTAGGGGAAGGGGAAGGAATCCCGCTTAAAAGGGGGTGGCCAGGGAAAGTCTCATTAAGAAGGTGACATTTGAGCATGATCTTCCTAGGTGTGAAATGTTTAGGCAAGCTTCTTAACCATCCGACTCTTATAAAATAGCAATAGTAATAATGAAACTAATAACGGATAAATCTATTTGCAGTGCTTACTCCGAACCCTTCTAAATTCTTTATATGCATTAAGCTCATTTAATTCCCCAGAACCCTATCATGAGCCCCATTTTGCAGAGTCGAAAATGGAGGCAGAGGAAAGTGAAGTAAGGTTGTCTGAGGCCACGCAGCTAATAACACAGGCAGGCAGTCTGGCTCCAGAGCCTGTCCTTTCTCTGGCCACTGCCCATTAGGAGTGGTCTCAAACAGGTTTTTTAGGTGGCTCCCAGTTTCAAAGAGGAAATGCCCATCTGGAAAACTAAAGGGCATGTTCCTAAGCTGAGTGTAGCCTGTGATACGTGGTTGATCTTGGAGCTTCCATGTTTCTGTCTCCAGCATAGAGTGACTAAATGCTATATGAACGTCTATTGTTTATGAAGCATCACACTGGCCATTGCAAAGGATACAGAGAATGTGGCATCAGGTGTCCTAAGAAACGGATCTTTGTTTTGGACAGAAACCGATTGAAAAGGCAGGATGAAGCTGGGCACAGTGTCTCACGCCTGTAATGCCAGCACTCTGGGAGGCTGAGGCAGGTGGATTGCTTGAGCTCAGGAGTTCAAGATGACCCTGAACTAGAGCGAGATCCTATCTCCACTAAAGTAGAAAACCTAGCCAAGAGTTGTGGCAGGTGCCTATAGTCCCAGCCACTTGGGAGGCTGAGGCAAGAGGATCTCTTGAGACCAAGAGTTTGAGGTTGCTGAAAGCCATGATCACGTCACAGCACTCTGCCCAGGGCAAAGAGTGAGACACTCTCAAAAATAAATGATAAGATCTAATATAACAGAATATAATATGATATAATATAATAATATAGTATAATGTAAAATAAATTAAAAGTCAGGATGAGATATGACCAAAAGGCTGCAGAGACAATTTCCAAGGAGGTAAGAGAGGTGCCTCCCAGGGTGCTGGAGACATCGGTGAGACTTGCTCAGAGGCTTGCGTGGGGATCTTGCCTGCCGGGAGGATGTGACTTGGAAGGGAAAAAGTGGAGGACCATTGCACAGGTAGGACGGGGGTTGCACGGGTATGAGGTGGGGACAGAGCAAGGTGCATTAGAACGATGAGCTTGCTCATCAAAAACAACCTTATTCCACAATCTGTTTCCCAGAGGTGCTGAGATTAATAAGCAAGAATTATTATTATTCTGTGTGATAACGGGGTAAGATTGTGCATATAATTTAAAAAAACATCAGCAGATACGAAAGCAATTTCCAGGTGGCTTTGGAACCCAGCCAGGTGAACTTTGTGATTGCATTGCTGCCCTGAACGCGCTTCACCTTGGGCCAGGGGAGAAACCACAGCGGCCCCCAAGGAGAATCCCCGTATGTGGGAGAGAGGCAGCACCTGGGGACTGAGACACAGCCCAGGTATTCACACTGAGTGTGCTGGCTTGGGGTCAGCTCCTTTTCACCTTAGTCTGCCTCCCCATCGTGTAAGTGGAGGGTAGAGCCCCTCCTCTCCTCGCCCCTGCTCTTTAGTATCTAGGGCACTAGTCTCAGTGGAGCAGGCGCTATCGCCCTGCCTTGAAGCCCCCCGCTGGACCTGTGCGTCCAGCCCGGGTTTCTGAGTGCTCCGCCTGGGCTGTGGCAGCTGCCTGTCCTACAAGCAAAGATCTGGAAAATCCTGGGAGTTCGTGACTCCACCCTGACCCCAGCGGCCCCTTACCTCCAGGGGGATAAGCCCTGCATTTAATTTATGTTCCAGGCTTCCCTCTGGATGAGGCGGGGCTAGGGCTGCTCTGAAATCACACCTCTGTGTGGCTTCTTTCTGCCTCATCTCCTATTTCGTCCCCCCTCGCCCCCCCACTGTCCTGCTGGTTTGGCCCCAGAGCCACTGTGAATTACTTGCAAATGAGTTACCTAAGATGGGCGTACAAAAGCATTTTGAAAATTTGCAAGTAAAACATGTATGTCTACGGCAGTGTTTTTAACTTTGTTCTTTTTTATCTAAAGGCACACTTGAACCTATAGTTAAACTCTGAGTGCTCTGCCTGGGCTGCGGCAGCTGCTTGTTCCATAAGCAAAGATCGGGAAAATCCTGGGGGTTCGCGACCCCACCCTGGCCACAGCCCACTTACATTATGTTGATAAAAAAAAGAGTTACAAAAAGAATTACTGTGCGTTAAACTTCTTTCAAAAATAATTTATTTAATGGTCTATACAATTTTTTGAAGCATGTGTAAGATCCTCCCACGGCACACCAGTGTGCGTTCGACGTGCCGGTTGAAAATTACCAGCCTAAGGAATTACCATCCAGAGTAACCACAGGACAGATCGAACAAACCTTGCACCTCTGAATTGTCAGGTTCAGGACAGTACAAGAGGTCAAAAGGGGACATGCAGCTGGTTGTCCCCTGACCTCCTCGGCATATTCAGCTTTCGCGACTCCCACACCCGACTCTGTACGTGCCGCCCATCGTGAAATCAACTGGGAGCTGTAAACTTCCCGGGCCTCTGGAGGCCTCCCCCGGCTCAGCCTGCGTGGACTGCACTGTTCCCACCCAGGGGTCGCCTGCTTCTTTCCACTGTACTCCCTGTGTGACCTTTCTCAGGGCTGTAGGAGAGAGGCAGCGTCCCAGCACAGGACAAGGGCCCGAGCTAGACTGGTCTGAGCTCTGTAGAAGAAAGGCTCGTGCTTTTCAAAATAGTCAAGGGGACAAAACATGAACCCAGATTTTTGACCAACCAAACTTAAATAGAATCAGATGTCATTCATCATGGATTTAGGACATTTAACAAGAGACACACATGTGCTTATAAAAATGGGTCCTTGATGTCGAGTCTTGTTCGCGTCCTTGCTACAGCTGACGAGTCTCCACGTTTCAGTGACATCTTCGGTGAGTCTTGAGACAGGATGGACCCATCAGTGTGTTCCGATGCTCTGAGTTTCCACTTTCCTCATCGAGTGGGCACATTCCAGATCTCTTTCAGAAGCAACTACTTTAAAGACATTAACAAATAATCAAAGTTACCTTCTGAGGTCCAGCAGCCTTGCTTTCCTAATGGCTCCCTGTCCTATGTGCCTCTCACAGGACCTGAGATATAAAACTGCATTTGCATGCTTGTGTATACACAGCACTTCTGTAAATCATGCGTGGCCAGTCTGGTTCCTTTGATTTTGGTAGGACAGGGTAGCTTTACTATGGGACGAGACCCACCTGTAAGGGAATGGGAGGTGGAGGGCAGGTGCTGGGGTGGAGGTGGGGCGCAGACCTAGCTGAACCTGGAGGGGAAGCCAGACAGAGGTGTAGTCCAGTGGCCCCCAGTGCTGGTGGGACAGCAGCTTGGGGATCCGAAAGTACACAGACGTATAAGATAGGAACCACCAGGCATCTCACCCCGCCTTCAGCACTGGAGAGGTCTGGTCCAAGGTTGTCACTTGTCCCAAGAAGTAGGCAGGGGAGGGAGGACAGGGAATCCAGGACAAAGGACTCAAAAGTCTATCATAGACAGGGTTGTGGGAGAGACTGAGAGAGTTCACAGAGGGGATCTAAGCCCCGAGCCAGCAGATAACACCCCAGCAGGTTGCAAATGACAAAGTACAGAGGCCAGCCTAGGGTGAGTGCTCCCTGCACCTTGGAGCTCAGAGCCCAGGGCTGGAGCTCTACGTCTCTCCTGGCTTCTCAGGCCGGGCCAGGACTGAGACTTCTTAAAGGAGCTGGGCAGGGACTGACCAGGCCTGAGCTCAAACCAAGGTCCATTGGACTTTCGGCTCAGTGGCCCCATTCAGTGAAGCCCCCGGGACCAAATGCCAGAAAATCGTTGTCCTTCATCTGCTAACCCTGGTCAGTCTGCCTCAAGGGACCAGAAAGCATTTGTCATGTGGGTCCTTTCTGGGAGTGAAGAAACAGGAGAAAGGGGCTGGATGTTTGTGAAACATTCATGGAGTACGAACCTGGTAAAGGCGTACAAAGGCTAGGTGTGGACAGATTAAATCAACAGATAGCCTTGGTCGCTTGTAGAAAAGTCAAAAATCATCTTTTTCCAGTTTGAACACATCAAATTAGATGAACGAAAATTCCGAAGTCTCTAGGTTCAGCTGGAATTTTGTTGTAGCAAATATTGACCGACGTTGGTGGGCCGCTGGCAGGGTCTTGTCAATGTTTGGGTTATCTGGAAATTCTGATGGCCTGTAGTGGAAAGAATTGCAATCAGGAGAGTCAGGAGACCCAGCTGGGGTCTGGCCCTGACTCTGTGACCAGCCAGTAGCGTGTCCTCTGATGACCCTCTGCAACTCACTGCCCACACCCTTGCCCCAGGCTCCTCACATATAGGATGAGAAGGTTGGGCTAGAAGATCTCCAAGATCATTGCCAGACCTAAAAATGTAATCTTATGGCATAAAGGAGGACCCTGTGGCCAAAACCATCTGATATTAATTTGGACTTAAAATCATTCTGATAAATGTTTTCAGCCTCAGGAGGGGAGCAGAGGTTCACTTGTGAGATCCAGACAGGCCTCTCTCAACCCTCAGGTCTACAGCAGACTTGTGGCCACGGGGAACTATTTGGATTATCAAGACTTGGGGATGGTTTGGAATTTAGGGCTACTGACAGTGAAGATTGGTCCCTGGCTAACACCTGCAGGAAAAACGACATGGAGTATTTTCTTTCCCTTTTTAGCTGAATAGAGCTTAGTTCAGACACAGAGCTGGAAATTCCAAATGAGGACACAAGTATTGTATTGATAATCTGTCAAGAGTATTCAAACTCCACCAAAGGGTGCTCTAGACCTTGAACTGCACTGCCATAGCCCACGTCCACGTGTCAGACTCTGAGACCCCAGTCTGGAGGCGCTGGGGAGAAGCAGGACAACTCCTGTGTAGGAATGCTTTTGTAGGAAAACAGGTCTCCAGCAGCCTCAATCCCATTTCCAACTGCTGCTGTTCTTTAAGAAGGGGGAGGGCAAAGCAAAAGTAGTTTTCCTTGTAGGAGAATGCTGTCAAAGCAGCATGACAAAGGTAGCTTACACCAACCTTCCAATCCAGGGTGATGGCAGGGGGACTGTGCTTCAAGAGACACAGTTCACAAAAATTGTAATTCACAAAGGATGAGGGGTAAGGGGATTCCTTACTCCTCAGAAGTTCACTTAGGTAGGGTGGGGTTTCCCAGCGGGTGGCTTCCAGCCCATTTCTCTGGGTACAGCTGTCTGGATTCTTGGTACAAGTGGACCCTGGGCCAGACACCAGGCCAGCCTGGATGGTGTTAAGTCACCAGCTCTCTCCAACGCTCCCTATGGGAGGCCATGGCTTTGCTGTGTCTATCATGTGCACGCACATTCCTGACGTGGGGGAAGAAGACTTTTCCTGAAGGGAAGAGGAGATAGAGCAGACAGAAAGGCTAAGAGTGGGCTGTCAGACACGTGGACCCCTCGTTACATGTACCTCCTTATCCACAAAGAGTGACCCCCCACAAAGAGTGTCTCAAAGCCACAGATAGCCCCCAAATAATTTATACCAGGCACACACATTATTTTATTGTTTTTAGAGTCCTATTATAGATTCAGACAGTTTATAATGAGAGATTAGTTTATCCCTGTCTCTTAAAAAAAAAAAAAAACTGTGGCAAACTCATATAATATAAACTTAGTTTCTCATCAGTTTTTTAAATAGACACAAGCTTATTCATGAAAAACATTTTAAAATACAGATAATTTTTTGTTTATGAGACAGGGTTTTACTTTGTTGTCCACGCATGTGGGAAGTGGCATGATCACAGCTCATAGCAGCCTCAAACTCCTGGGCTCAAGTGATCCTCCTGCCTCAGCCTCCTAGTAGCTGGGAGTACAGGAATGTGCCACCACACTCAGCTACTCCTGCACAGGAGAGAAGGTGGAGTTGGGTTAGAATTTTGCTGTATTTTTTTCACAGATAACAGGGAGCCAATGTAGTTACCTAGACTGGATGATTCTGCAGGCATCTGAGTAGCAGTTTTATGATGGGGGGATGGAAGGGGGCTTTATGCACTGAGGGTTGATGATGAACAAAATGCTGCAGAGATACAATACACGAATGTGAAGTCAGGAGCTGGAATGGTCCCTCTCTCTGTTACCTGGAGCCTCACTGCAGAGAAAATAAATGTTACCACCAAGGAATGCCTAGGAATGGAGACAGAAAGTGGCTTCTGGGGACAAGGAGCTCTTAGAAGAAGGAAAATCCCCATAAGGTGATGCTTGGGAGGGACAATGGCTAGTGAGTCCATAGATGTTCTCAAAGGGTTTGTGAGCTCAGGGAGGGAGGTTGGGAAGATGAGAGGACTGGAGAGGATGTGAGCATGATGGTTTATAAAGGTGATCTCGGAATAGCTGGGGATTCCAGGCGGTCACCTCCTTTGGCTGCCTGGCACTCAGATCGCAGGACGCTAAGGGCCAAGCCACCCTGGGAAGGATACATGTTGGTCCATGCTTAGGATGTTCAGAGTATGAGGAGAAGGGGAAAATGCCTCTAGGCTGCTCTGATAGTGAAATTTATCTGGAGTATGTTTTTAAAAAAAGTAATATGTAAATAATTTTAGAGCTTCTATAATTCCGTGGCTTGTGATGGCTCTTGTATTTATCAAAACATCTTAATGAAATAATCTTTTTTTTTTTTTTTTTTTTTTTTGTGCAAAGATGAGCCCTTAGCTGGGGAGGTATCAAGAGAAAATTTCTTGGCATCATAAAGTTAAATGAAATCTGAGTTTTCCCTTGGTGGGCAAGGAAACTAGAGCTTGAGGACCCTCAAACATGGAGAGAGGGTCCTGGTAAAGAGGAACCTGTGGAGAAAACAGGGCCAGAGGCAATCCCCAGGAATGGGAATGGATGTATCAGGGAAGTGATGCCTGATGTTGAACCATGCTCCTGCCTGCTAGCACCAAACCCTCAGTAAAGTTATACTGCTGTGTTCATGGTGAGGTAGGGAGGAGAAAAGGAGAGGCAGGGACTGATGTGGGGCAGAAACAGACAGCAACACAGGGGCCAGGCAGGAGTAGGAGATGGTGAGAGAACGAGCCCCTTAGAAGCACTGGGAAGTTTGATGATGGTGCTTCACACAGAGACAGATATATCTTGTTCAGCTTATTTAAAGACTAGGGGCTCCAGAAGGCTGAAGGAGACTCTGTCCCTGCCCCCAAAGCTGGCTGGCCATGAGCCGATTGGAGGGGAAGGCATATATACATGCACGCACATGAAATGTATCCAGTAACTCAGGCAGCGGATGCTAAAAGCCCACTCATTGAGCAGAAGAAACAGGAGAATTTAGAATTTAGAGAGATTGTTTTGGCTGGAATCTATGTTTGTGCTGGTAAATGTTTAACGCTGCCTGGAAAGCAAGGAAAATTTGTAGCATTTGCCATCTTTCACCACGGTCAATTTCAAGTTACCGAGATGACTTCATTAAACATGCCCGGTGGGGAAGAGCTGCATGTGTACACGGTTGTAGGGTAGTTCCAACATAAAGTGCAATAGACGTGAACAAACGGAGCTTAGACCACAATAAAATGCATCATCATAGTTCAGAAGTGATGAGTTCTGGGCATTTATTATCTTTATTTTTAATATAGGTATCTTATTTAATTGTAAGTTTATGTAATTTAATTTTTAATAATTCCTGTGTTCTATAACCAGTTTACAACATTCCTGAAAAGTTAGCAAGTGGCTCTTACGAGCTGATATGAGCCTACTCCAATACTGGCTGGAGTGTCAGGGGAGGCTTTCTGAAGAAGATGGGACTTAAGTGGGTCTTGGAAGGATGAAAAAAAGAGTTTGATAGGTTTGGCAGAAGGCGTTCTAAGTAAGGTAAAAATGTGGCAAATGTCTGACCAGAAAGCAGACAATGAAATTTTCTATTTCTGTAAAATTTTAACTTTAGTAAAGTAGTTTTAAACAAAAAGCAAACTAAGAAAAGCCCAAAAGGGATAGAAAGACCAGCTAGGCACTAAGTATGTTTAACAGGCATTTAACACACATACAGCATACAGGGCACTGAATATTCATGACATACTAAATATACATGTCATACAAGGCACTGAATATTCATGAGGTCTCAAAATGACCATGCATTGGTGCTACCCATTCTGACCCTATATGCTCCCGGTCAGATAAAATTCACAGCTGCTCAGCAGACTAATTGACACACTACAGTTGGAGCTTGTGTTCTCACCCCTGCGTCTCTGTGATGGTGCAAGTGTGTGTTACCAGCCCAGGTATCTTTTGCTTGTGGGTCCCTTTGCTCAGCTCTGGTCTTCAGAATCAAACCATCAGTGGGGAAGACGGAGGCAGCAGAGAGAGAAACAGGTCCCATGAATATTGCAAAATCCGGGGCTCAGACTGTGTGATCCTTCACCCTGCTTACAGCCTAACCCATCTCTTTCCTCTTGGTTCTTGCTTTTTAAGTTGATTTAATAATTTTTCCAGTTATTTATAGCCATGTAACACATGACATAGCTTAAAATAGCAAAAATTTATTATGCAATAATTTCTATGGGTCAGGAATCCTGACACAATCCTTTGACACAAGGTCTTTCCCAAGGCTGAGATCAAGGTGTTGGCTAGGCTGCAGAGATTCAAGGCTAACTGGGGGCAGATCTACTTCTAGGTTCACTTAAGTGACTATTGGCAGGATCAGCCAGTTTCTCATGGTCTGTTGGCCAAAGGCCTCCTTCAGTCACTCACCATGTGGGCCACCCCATGGAGCAGCTTGTGCCTGGCAGCTGCTTCCAGCCCAGGGGGCAAGTGAGAAGGCAGGAGAGGGTGTGTGAGAAAAGCCAGAGTCTCTTTATGGCTAAATCTCAGAAGTGACACCCACCACTTTTGCCAGATTCATTAGAAGTCAATCACTAGGTCCAGTCAATATTCACATGGTGGGCATTACACAAGGGTGTGGATCCCAGGAGGCAAGGTGGCTGGGAGCTCCTGTGGAAGCTGCCCACCACACGAAGTTCTGTGGCTCCCATGAGCCTGCCCAGTAGTGACCGGGAAGCAGTCATTACCCCACCAGAAATCTCACAGCCTCTCACTGCACATGTCACAACAAGCTTGAGATGTAGGTATTACTAATATTGCTATTATCTTGATGCCCATCTTATAGCACAGGGAACCAAAGCATTGAGAGGGTAAGTGATTTCTCCAGCTCCACACAGTGAGTAACTAAAAGCGCAGGGCCTTGAACCTAGATCTGCTCACTTCTAGGCTGCAGCCTTTGCCTTTTGCCATATGGTCCTGAGTTGAACAGTTGTCCCCTTCCAAATTCATGTCTACCCAGAACCATAGAATGTGACCTTATTTGGAAGTAGGGTCTTTGCAGATGTAATTAGTTAGGTAAAGATGAGGTCATACCAGTGTAGGATGGGCCCCGAATCTGATGACTGTTGTCTTCAGAAGAGGGCGGTGTGAAGACGCAAAGAGACGCACACGGAGGATGCCATGTGCACAGGGGAACAGAAACTAGTGTGGGGCCCAGGATTGCCAACAACTGCCAGAAACTCTGGAGAGCCATGGAGGGGAGTGTGGTCCTAGTAACACCTTGATTTCCGACTCGTAGCCTCCAGAACATGAGAAGTAACCACACAGTTTGGGTAATTTGTTACAGCAACCTTAGCAAACTGATGCACATACCTTCTCTCTGGAAAGAGATTTCACAGCCACAGACTTCTCCAGTGTCTAGAGGGTGTTGATGAGCTGCCGGGAGTGGGTCAAGGTGCATGGATGCCCAGGGTCGGCCCCATCTACGACCCCGAGGCTCCATCTACAATCCGGTCTTCTTTGTCCCCTCCTGTTTAATTCCAAGCCGGCAGCTCACTCAGGCCTAGAGGAGAGAAAGGGACACAGCAAAGAGAGTCATTGCCTGTGATCTATGATGAGAAACATTATAGGACACAGGCATGGGTATGTGAGATTTTCCTTCTTCTCCCATGTGATGAAAATCTCTCTGCCCTTCTTCCACTAATGCTCTTGAACTTGAATGCACTTGAGCAATTGTTCACAGCAGCTCTGGGTGTGTGAGACTGAGTGCACGTGTGTGTAGAGTTCTTGGTAGTCTCTGCTGCTCGTAATTGTGCTGGCTTATAATCAGAAGCAGAGGTCAGAGTTCAGCTGGAAAAGAGGGTGGGTGTGGGATAGCTGTGGGACACGTCGTTCTGTGCATCCAAGTTGGCAGGTTTACACAGAGGGATCTGCAACATTGGACCAAAGGAGAGGGAGGCTGAAAGGATGTTCTTCAGTTTCAATGCCATGGCAAGGGGCTTGGCTCAAATCTGTAGTTTTTGAAATGCAAGAATTTCTTCTTGTAGAAGGACAAATAGCTCATCCTGTGAATCATGATTAAGGTTTAAGCATTTCCTGAAGCTCAAAAATACCTGCCACTATCTTGCTGAACTCCTCTTACGTTCACAAGGACCCAATGGCTAGAAATTCACAATTTGTGGTATAATGGGCTTTCAAGCTGGCAGGGACTTTGAGATGGCCTAAACCAGGTCTTTGGCAGAGAAGTTTAGGCACAGAAAACTGCTCCAGTGCCTTCCTTGCCCTCCACCTGCTCCAACTAGGTGGATACAGGACCTTGCTCTGTTTCTCTCCCTACTTGTCTGCCTGCTACCTTCTCCTTAAGTCCACTTCTGCCTGCACAGTCAGCATCACCCATAGTTTAGTTATGGGCTCTTCATCCATCTGTGCATGCATGCATCCATCTATCCATCTACCCAGACATCCACCCATCCACCCTGACATCCATCTATCCATCCATCCATTTACCCACCCACCCATCCATCCATCCACCCACCCTCCCATCCACCCATCCATTTACCCATCCATCCATCCACCCATCCACCCTCCCACATCCATCCATCCACCCATCCACCCTCCCACATCCATCCATCCACCCATCCATTTATCTACCCACCCTCCCACATACATCCATCCACCCATCCATTTACCCATCCATCCATCCCTCTCTCCCTCCTATCCACCCATCCATTTACCCATCCATCCATCCACCCATCCATTTACCCATCCATCCATCCATCCATCCATCCATCCACCCACCCACCCACCCACCCACCCATCCATCCATCCATACACCCTCACATCCATCCATCCACCCACCCTTCCATCATCTATCCATCCATTCTTTATATATTTATTGAGCAAACTGTCATGGGCCCACCACAGTGCAGTACAGAGGTAGAGATTATTAGGGAAAGATCCTGCTATCAGTGAGATTATAGCCTAATAAGAGAGAGAAAATTTGTATGCAAGTAACTGGCCTCAAGACAAAGCTTCTTCCACAGAGTACAGACTAGATCCCCATCATCCAGTTGAAGAATTGAAAGAAACGTTGTTAGCAGAGGACATGGTCAGTCTTATAAATTTGGACCATATACTGATCTATATAATTTGAAAAGTAAGTGAACCATACATCCTGAATTTTTAAAAACATTTTTTTCCATTTTAATTTTTTATTAAGTCATTTGTACATAGATCATACATACATTTACGCCATTATGGAATTCGTTGTGTTGATTATTTGTACAAATTGGAGTGCTTACATGTTACTAATCAACATAGCTTTCACCTATTTTACCCAATTACAGCATTAAGACATATGTGTTTTACACCTGATAGATCCAACTTGTACTTGCAATGTGCTCCATAGGTGTGGTCCCCCTACTAACCCTCCCTCTATCAACCTACCCACCTCCCTTCCCAAGTGCCCATCGACCATGAATGGATTGATAAATTGTGGTAAATATATACTATGGAATACTATGCAGCATTAAAGAAAGATGGAGACTTTACCTCTTTTGTGTTTACATGGATAAAGCTAGAAAATATTCTTCTTAGTAAAGTATCTCAGGAATGAAAAAAAAATCCAATGTACTCAGTACTACTGTGAAACCAATTTATAATCATATGCATCAATGCATATGAAAAACATTTTAATTTAAAATATTTTATTCTCTTTTTAGTTCTTGTGTCCTGATTATTGGTCAGGAAAAGCTGGATGGTATGCAGTCAGGGTTTTCTATACTTGTTGGAATCTTCTCTGTACCTCCTTTCTTTGCCCCAGACAGATTCATTGTTTGGACTTCAAGCCTGGAGTCTCCTGTTCTAATGAATGTGTCCTTAGAGGGGCAGCACCCTAAGCTGATACTAGCTACATCATCAATTCCTTGAAGTCCTGCTTTGGACTGAGGCTACCAAGCCACGTAAGAGTGTCAAGGAGTGCTTGGCTGTTGAGCTGAACAGGATGCAGAATATGGTAAAAATCACAAAATAGGTGCCAGTAAAATGCTTAGGGGGTCATCTGCCCAGGACTTGGAGCAAGTACGGGAAGAAGAGGGAAGAAGTTAGGGGAAGATACTGAGGAGCTGGGAGGGAATCTGAGACTCTTTCTTCCCTCTCACCACTTTTCCCTGCAGGAGCGGAGCTAGATGGGAGCTCACTGGCTGGGAGCCTGAAGACTCATGCCATTATGGGCAGGAAGAGTTTCATAAAGTCTTTGCTTTGCAAGGACTACTCTACTTTTTGATAAGAACTACTCTACTTTTAGCAAGGACTATGCTACCCTACTCTCTTTTTCCAATATCATAGAGAGAAAATAGTCAACATCTGTCTTTGCATTAGTGCAAACACATTTTCTCTATGTATGGGGACAAATGGCTCCTTGAGAGGCAAATATGCCCTGAATCATGGACAAATTTAAGCATAATTTAGGGAGCACATCAAGGCATGGCCTAAAGTTCCTGGGGTTTCATCAGCCTGGTAGCCCTGATATATGTACATCCTTGTGCCATCACAAATAACCTTATTTCCTCAGAAACTTTGCCTTCCTGGCATCTGAATTAGATTGCCAAGGTAACTAAAAAAATATGTTATATAATATAATATTTAAAGTGGATATACAAATTAAGATAGCTTTGTTATAAATACAGATTTTCCTTCAATAAAACTTACTCTGTTCATTCATATACTTTGAGCCATCTGTATACCAAGCACTCAGAGGGCTGACCAGTGGAAAGTCACTGGAATGAGGCATGGTGTGAGTCTTCTGGGAGTGAAACAGAAATTGCGCCCGCCCTCCTAAAAACAAGCCTCTGGGACTCGAAACCTGCTCTGTAAGCTGAGTGGTCACTATAAGCTTCATGGGGAGCTCCTTTGCTTTCCATGACAAAGAACTCTAAGGCTCTGTCCTGATGCCTGTCTTTGGTTGATATCCTCTGAAATAAGGTTCAGAAAACCTTTTGTCTTGAAAATGTTTGGAGCCAAGGCACTTAACCTCTATTTGCTTTTGCAGTGGTACTCCAAGCAATTGGTGGGCTATGTTCTTTCAGCCTCCAATCTTGCCTAGGACTTATACAAAAGACCTTGGAGCAGCGCCCCAAAATGTTCAATGACCTTTTCTAGGCTGGACAGTGAGTTGGGGTGCCTGAGCAGTGCCTCCAACATCGCAAGCTTACCAGGTGAAAGTTCACATCATCTTGGGCTGGGAAGGACCTAAGATGGCCTGCTTTGTGTCAAGGCCCTTCTTTTTCACATAAAGAAACCAAAGTCCAGGTTTGGTGCCTGTAGCACAGTTGTTTACAGCACCAGCCACATATACCAAGGCTGGCGGGTTCGAACCCAACCTAGGCCAGCTAAACAACAATGACAACTCCAACAACAACAAAAATAGCTGGGCGTTATGGGGGGCGCCTATAGTCCCAGCTACTTGGGAGGCTGAGGCAAGAGAATCGCTTAAGCCCAAGAGTTGGAGGTTGCTGTGAGCTGCGACATCACTGCACTTTACTGAGGGTGACATAGTAAGACTCTGTCTCAAAAAAAACAAAGAAAGAAAAAAAAGAAACCAAAGTCCAGAGTGGGTTTTCGTTCATCCAAAGCTATGGAATCATGGATTCTTAGACTTGGAAGGCACTTTAGACCTTTTGTTAACTGGTTTCACCTGCAGCTGAAAGGATGCCCACTTCCCACACATCCTGCCAGAGGATCGCTTGGCCTCTGCTTACACATTTCTAACCTCTGGAAGCGCATGATTTTTTTTACCCATTCCATTTACCGACAAGTCTGATTTTAAAGCTCTTCTCTATCATCAGAGAAGATGATTCAGTTTGCTGTTGCGTCCACAGACAGCTGCATTTCAGACCTACCCAAACAAAGCTTGATCTCTTCCGAGTCCCAGGAGGACTGCTCTCCCATGGCATCCCTTCCCCTGTCTGGGCCATTTATGTTCTCTCAGAAGAATTAGATCTGGACTGGCTTTTGGTAGTGTGGCTTAGCTTGCTGTGTTTATTTTGCTTTTATTTATTAATGATAACCATCACCTTCTATGCATCCCATCCATTTCCTTCTCTTTTTCAAGATGCAGAAAGCTCTTATTAGAACATCGGTGAGTTCACTACACTCTTAAAAATCAGGGCCAGGAAAAAAGCTTGAGTGTGCTTCTCTTGACAAGCCTGCTTTAATATAATCATAGATCTGTCACAAAATATGCAGGCTTATAAGGGGTTGTCAAATTTTTTTTCCTGAAGTGGGAGATGCTTGGGGAAGAAAATTGTTTTTAACTTAACTGAAAAGGAACAAAGAAGAAAAATCAAGGACCAAATGATTTTATGAAATTTTTGCATAGCTAAGATGTTGCAAAGTTCGTCTTACTTAATGATACTGCAGAGAATTCCTGAAAAAGACAAAAATGGAGTTCTGAACTGTGCACGTAGCACAGTTGTCCTTTTCATGTCCTAAGATGTTTTTATTCTCTTAAACTAGTCAGGAAACAGGTGAGGTGAAAGGACAGAAACTATCAATATTCAGTCAGCCAGATCAAACCTATCCGGATGGAGAGGACATTAGAGGTGGCTGCTTAATCAATACACAATTTTTTTAAAACGATGTCCTGCCAAATATAATTCCAGTTATTAAGTTGTACTCTGAACCATGACTCTGGAGGACTTATGGTTTCCTAAGTGGTATATAATTTTTTTAAAATTTCTTTTTGTTGCAGTTTGGCCAGGGCCAGGTTTGAACCCACCACTCTCGGTATATGGGGCCAGCGCCCTACCCACTGAGCCACAGGTGCTGCCCTTTTAAATGTCTTTTTAAAGATGTTTGAATTTGTATCTCAGCATGAAGGGGGCAATTCAGGTCCTTCTGGGTTCTGCAGATGGACTCAGGGGAGAGGGCTCTGGTTTCCCCCATTTCCCAGGCCAGCCTCTCCATGGTTCTATGGACGACTCCCTGTACCCCCAAGTCCTACATGGAGTCCTCTCTGGCCTAAGCACCTAGTTGCTTTCAAAGGCCACCACAGACACAGAACACTTTCAGGGATGTGCTGCAGTTAAACCTGGCGCTGTGTGGCCCTTCTGTGGCTCTTTGCTACAGGGACAACCCAAGAGCCCCTAGGGCTTTATTATAGTGATGCCCTCGGGTACTAAAGCTTCACCCCTTCCATCTTTTTAAGTCTAATTTCCCCAACACTCCAGTGTTTATTAATCCTCCTGTAACTGCTCAGTGTAAATAAAATTCCAGAACTCTTCCTGGCTTCAAGTACGCTTTCCGTTTCTCGCCAGCCCACTTCTCTTACCCCTCTTTGCCCTGAATTAGAAGCTCAGAGCAGACAGGTTCACAGGACTCCAAACTGCCCAAATGGCAGATTTCTCTCTTCCACTTCTCCAGTTAACTTCTCCTTCCCCTTTCTTTCACTACACACCCAGGGTAACTGAGAGCACTGGCAGCTTACCCTTTCCTCCCAATGAGAAAGTGATCCCGCCCTGTTAAGTTCCCAGCTATCATAATGGGAACTAGGAACAAACAGATGCCCGTTTTCAAATGAAAAGGAAGAACCCTTTTAGGGCCTCAGCCTAATTGTAGATGGGAGGTGGTATTGCTGAATTTGGTTTTAAAAACAACATCGATGATGGCTGAAATTAAGTTATATTGTACCTGCACGTGCAAAAGAAAGGGACATCAAAGGCAGAATCAATTTGGGTGGCAACCAGAAACAAATGCCTGGCTTGGACATGGAAGACATCTGGCCTTTTTTGGAGCCCGATGTTTTATTTCTTAGGCGGGGACAGTTAATGACTTTAATGAAAGTTGGATATGATTTTATGTCTTCCTTTAGCACTACTATAAGTTTATTTCTGAAGGCTTCCTATTTCCAGGGCTGAAAGGATATATTAATTGCCTAATGTGTTGTTCTGCACAACTTTTTTTTTGTATTTTAATAAATAAATACCTTCTTTAGGTAACATGTCAAAGTTAACCTGAATGCATGCAAAATCAGAATTAGACTATTTTAAAGGAAATACAGTTTCATTACTTTCTATCTAGAGCAATAGAAAATTGCTTGGGAGGGGAGGTCTCTTTGAGATTTGCTCAGATGGAGATACAACCTTTGTATTCATGAGCCATTTGTCTTCTCGTGGACTTTGAAGTGTTTTGAATTTATTCTCACATGTAATTTTAACACTGCCTCCTATGGTCTTTTTAAACTTTGATTTATCTCTATCCAAAATGTCAGATTCTACATGAGTAACACTTTAATAAAAAGGGTTTGTCGTCCACGATCAAAGCAGTATCAGTGGCTTTAGACTCGACAGACTTGGGTTTGAGTCCCAGTCCGCAGCAGGGGCTGGGTGACTACGGGTGTGCTGTTTAACCTCTGGTGGGTTCCATTTCCTCTGGGTAAGTGGGAATAATGACAGTCCTCACCATCTGGTGCTGCTGTGAAGATGACTGAATACACATTGTCACTTGTAACCAGGCTGAGACTTCGGAGAAAAATGGCATGGAGAGTCTCTGATTCATCAGGCAAACGCCTAAATCTGGAAAAGTTTCTATGCTCTTTAAGAGGAAACCACACAAGGACACGTCCTGCCGTGCTCAGGTTTAAACCCTAAGTAAATAACAGAGTTAATCTCATGGAAAGCAAATGCATTTTGTCATGGGTACAAAACCATTTTATCAGTCTTCAGACAAAGTAAATAGTTGATGAAAGGATGTCATTTTTTCCAATTTTTCTGGTGTGTAGGTGAGAAAATTGCCATGTAAGTTTCTGAGCAGCCTGTGGTGCAATAGCCAAGACCTTGGTTCTGCTTGTTGGGAATAAGAGCCCTGGGTTGGGCTTTCTGGGGGCCTGGGTTCTAAACCCAGTTTTGCCACTGTCTCAGTCTAGTCAGTCTAGTCAAATCCATTAGCCTGGATAATTCATAAGCAACAGGAATTTATTGCTGAGAAGTTCAAGATCAAGGCAGATGAAGATTCTGTGTCTGATGAAGGCCTTTCCTTCTTGCACGTCCTTACCTAGTGAAAGGGGTAAGGGAGCCGGCATCTCCCTCAGGCCTCCTTTATAAGGGCCCTAAACCAGGAGGGTGGAGCCCTCAGGACTTAATCACTTCCCCAAAGGCCTGCCTCTTCACAGGATGCACTGGGGATTTAGGTTTCAACATACGAAATTTGTGGGGACACCCACATTCATACCATAGTAGCCACTACCAATGGGTCTATGAATTAGCCAAAAACTCCAAGGGCCTGATTCCCCTGAGAATACGATGGCTTAACTAGTCAGTCCCCACAGTCCTTGGGCTCCTGAGTTAACAACCAGCTCTCACAGACTATAATTTCCCACTTTGGGGATTAATGAAGGTGTTAGATGACAGTGAGGGCCCATCTAATGAAGCCTATTATATAAAAAGGCCCAAGGCAAGATGTGTTTTTCCTTCCAGATATTTGATCCCAAGGAAAGACCCCTTCTGGCTGTGCTCTGGGGTGAGAAAGTCAGGCTGGCCACCACCTAGAGGACATTCATCTGGCATGTGACATTAAGTGCAGTTGCCTGTTACCAGTTCGAAGGGCACCGTGATTTAATGGGGGGCCCTCCACTTGGTGGAGAGATGATTTTATGTGGAGCCTTTGGTGATCATCCAGATGGCTACCAAAGTTTGCCCACTGCACAATCAGAGTGATGGAAAGTCTTCAAAGCAAGTTCTGGAACTTTCCATATTTAGTTCCAAATGTCTGTTCTCTCCGTGCTGCCAGCAGGCCAGCTCTCTCTCGGTGGCAGCATGTGCTGTTTCTTCCTGACAGGTTTATGTGCCACTGACGGAATGCTCTACCTGAAAGCAGGGTCCCCTTGCCTTAAACAGAAGAGCTTAAAAATTAAATGCTCATCTGTTGCTTTTAGATGAGAGCACTGGGCTTGAAAATGGGCCACTAGTTAAGAAGTGTGTCTAGTTTGTTTCTTTACCAGGGTAGAGATATTGTTTTAAAGTAATATAGAAACAGAATAAAAGCTTGGTAGCAAACCATGAGACTTTTATGAAATAATGCATTTTTCTCCCTATAATTTGCGCCCCACGCAAGCTATTTCCCTTCCATCTGCTCTCTAGCACCCACGGCACCTGCAGGAAGGACTCTGAGAAGTCCCAGGCTTTGTTGTCATGATGGGCTATTTTCCACAAAACGAGTGATTCTCTTGATGTTCTCTTAATTGTTCTTATATTTACTGTCTGCGTAAAAGAGTTGGGTTTATAAGAAAGAAGACTCTACTTAGTCTATCATCTTTTTTAAAGCAGCAGCTGGTATGAATTGGGGTTGAAGGTCAGGTTTTAAGTGTTAGAGGGTGGATGAAAGATGGTGGTGGAAAAGAAAACACTGAACGTAGGAAACGACGACAAACCAGCAATGGATCAGTGGATGACTTACACCTTGGCCTAATGCTGGAACACGCAGCACGGGCTGGCCTCTGGACTCCCCTGCTCATGCGCAGAAACCTTGTAAGTTAGGTTGATTCAAGACACCACACACTTTTGCTGGGCTATGGCAGAAGAGGTGCTGAGGCCAACTTTTTGTTTTTTCTTTTTCCTTTCTCCCTTCTTTAAAGCAGAACTTCCTGTCTGAATTGGTTTTTGAAGGTGTTGTAATAAATTACCTTAAACTTAGTGGCTTAAAAAATCCACAAACTTATCTTCGTCCTGGAGAAGTTCAAAATGTCTCAGGGAGCTAAAATTAAGATGCAACAGGACTACATGCCTTCTGGAGGCTGTGAAAGAATGTTTCCTTGCCTTTCTCAGCTTCTAGAGTCTGCCCTCATTCCTTGGCTCATGGCCCCTTCCAGAAATAAAATTACTCCAACATGTGCTTCTTTGGTCACATCTCTTGGTCTGTCGCCCAGGCTGGAGTGCAGTGGTATGATCACAGTTCATTGCAACCTTAAACTCCTGGGTTCAAGCAATCCTCCTGCTTCAGACCCCAAGAATGCTGGGACTACAAGTGTGCACGACCATACCAGCCTCACTCTTTTAAGGATCTATATGATCACATTGGCCCCCTCATCCCATAACCTCCACCTCAATGTTCTTAATCACATCTGCAGAGTCTCTTTTGCCACGTAAGGAGACATTCAGTAGAACCTCCATAGTTGACACACTTCTCTACACTGATCATCTCCTTAAATATGTCTAAAATTTATCTACATGTTTTATAAATCTTATGGCACCCAGAGGAGAAAAGGAAATATTTATCTGTTGAACATAACCCTTATTCTTCATAGTTTTAGGTAAGAGTCTGAGCCTTTCAGATGTGAGTTTATGGAAGGAGATTGTACCTGTCGTAGAGATTATGGAAGGAGTTTAAGAGATTAAAAATCCAAGAGAGCTTTTATAATGAGTTAAGGGAGTATTTACCAAGCTATTGAATTTACTTTGGCCCTACCCATATTTACCATTGTCTGTACCTGACAGTAAATAAAATCAGATGTTTCCTTAAACTTATTGCTTAATTTCCCTCTAAAAAACAAATAGCAGCCACTACAGACTCCAAAAATAAGAGCAACAGAGATACTCCAATACCTTTGGGACAATACATATTTTTTCCTTTGAGGGTACAAGCCTGTCTTTAAAAGATTGCTCCCCCCAACCGATTCCCCTCCCCACCTAGAATCACAATCTCCAGATGAACATTTTAAAAGAAGGAGGTGGGTCAAATAAATGCTCATGAAATTTCCTCTGCTCCTTTCTTACATTTGGGAGGTCTGGTAGCCTGATGTGGATTAGGAGATTATGTTCATTTGTAATAAAGTTTGAGGTTAGACAAAGACCAATTTTATGTCATTGTTTTAATCTTCAGTCTGGTTGCTGTATGTTGTTTTTGGAGGATTAGTTATTATTTAAAAGATCTTATTTTCACAAAGTGCTTGACTAGCATTGGTGACATGCTAGAAAATTAGGAAAAAAAAAACTTGTCAACTGCAGAGATGTCTGAAAACAATGCTTATTTTTTTTATTTTTTGAGACACAGTTGTGCTCTGCTACCTGAGCACTGCACTGCTATAGGGCAGTGGCATCATTGTGGCTTACTAGAGCCTCAAACTCCTGGGCTCAAACGATCCTCCTACCTCAGTCCCCTTGGGACTACAGGTGCAGGCCACGATGCCCAGCTACTGTTTCTATTTTTATTGGAGATGGGGTCTTGCTCTAGCTCAGGCTGGTCTTTAACTCAAGCAATCCTCCTGCCTTGGCCTTCCAGAGTCAACACACCCAGCCCCTTCATAATGTTTTTGCTTAATAAAATTGTTTTTTGAATTTCTATCTTTTTGTTGCATATATTTAAGGAATACAAGTTGATGATTTGATAGATTTGATATGCAATACATAAAAATTGAGAAATAATCACTACAATCAAGTTAATCAATATATCCATCACCTTACATAGTTACCTTTTTTTGTGTGTATGTGGTGAAAACACCTAGAATCTACCCCCTTAGCAGACTTGAAGTATACAGTACTATATTGTAATCTATAGTCACCATGCTATATATTCAATCTTCCCAAAATTATTCATCTTGCATAACTAGAATTTTATGTCCCTTGACCTATATCTCCATATTTTCCCTTTGCCTTATTCACCACCATTACCCTCCCCTTCTGTAAGTTCAACTATTTTAGTGATATAAGTGAGATCATATGGTATTTGTCTTTATTTTGCTGGCTTATTTCACTTAGCATAATGTCATATAGGTCCATTCATGTTGTTGCAAATGTTAGAATTTCCTGCTTTTTTAAGGTCAGATAATATTCCATTGTATGTATATACCATATTTTCTTTACCCATTCATCTATCAATGGACATACAGATTACTTCCATATCTTGGCTATGGCTTCACAAAGTTCAGCATCCTTATATGATAATAACTCAATAAATTATGTATAGAAGGAATGCACCTCAACTTAATGAAATAATAAACACTAATGACACCAAATGCTGGCAAGCACTGGAGTAACAGGAGCACTCATCCATTGCTGGTGGAGGGTTGGATGGGTTTGACAGTTTCTTACAAAAAATAAAGATATTCTAAGATGCACCATAGGTATGGACCCACCAATTCCCCACCCTCCACCCCAACCACCCCCCAAACTTACTAAATGCAGAATACAAATGTCTTCATACAGTAACTAAGAAAATGCCATGAAGGCTATGTTAAACAGTTTGACGAGAATATTTCAGATTGTATATGAAACCAGCACATAGTA
>CAUYON010029145.1:0-19743 GCA_963573935.1 Arctocebus calabarensis | reverse complement strand
AAAACGAAGCAATATTTTTTCAAGGTCTTTAAAATATGACAATGGAGCTTTAATAGGCATTGCATTAAAATTGTATATTGCTTTGGGAAGTATGGACATTTTAACAATATTGATTCTTCCCAACCATGAGCATGGTATGTTTTACCATTTCTTAACATTTTCAGTGATTTCTTAAAAGAAAGTACTTCTAAGAGCTGCCTGTCAGTGTCTACCAAACACTTGCATCTAACAATTTTGTTTCAGGAGATGCTGGATCAGCCCTGTCCTCCTCTTCTTGAGTGCATTTTAAAATACAAGACTTTTGCAGGATTACGGGAGATGAGAGAATAAGAAGTCTTCAACATGAATTTCATTTCATTTTCTATCACTAATATAGTCTCTTTTTCTGTTAGTGACCTCTGAGTCTATGACTTCTTGAACATGATTTTTTTTCCCCTTTGTTCCTTCTTTAAAGAAAGAAAGGCCTGTTATAACAGCAGTGAATAATCTAATGGAATCCTGCTGTGACTCCCTACTGTTCCTTGTCTTTCCTTCTTTCATATGTGTGTTGTCACACATGAGTCTAATGTATACAGCCCAGACATATTAACAGACACCCCCACCCAGCCTGCCCTCAATTAAGTTGCCAACCCAATGCCTCTCTCCCAGCCACTGCAGAACAGATTGCCTGTTACATCACTCAAGCTCATTATGCTCATTTCTCCCTATGGCATCCATTCCTTCTAGATGCTTTTTAGCTCATAGTTTAAGCAGAGGCAAGATGTATTTTGCATTTTAAGATTAATATATATCTTTGACTTTTACAAGGCCAGACACCCTGGAGACTGACATTTAATAGATGTTAATGGAATTTAATTTTTACACACCCTAGGTGTGAACAATTACCTTCTAAAGAAAAGAGTATGAAACCTTATGTGGCACCAAGAACATTTCATAGCAAATTATTTTTTACTCTATATCCTTAAATTGAGTCACTGAGCAAAGTAGAAAAGCTGTTTTTTGATATTTAGAGTCTAAAATCTGAATATAATTATCATTCATTAATGAAATTGAGAGTATCAACAGGCATTTGGCCATAGTGATTACCATTGCTTTGCTAAGCAGTTCTAAAATGGTGCCTAGAAAGGAACTTTCTTTATAATCTATTTTCTCATTGTTCTTCTTTAGGTAAGGAGTCCACTCTGCAAAACAAAGTCTGGCCCCAAATCTATTAAATAATAATAAGTGTGATAAATATTTTCAACATTTTTATAGAAGGTAAAAGCTTTAATAAAGCAATACAACTCAAAAAATAAGTAGGTATTTGACAATGTATGCTGAATAAATGAATGTGATCTTCTAAAGCTGTGACTAGGCGCATGGTAGCTACTGGTTTTCTTTTAAATTAAAAATTTGTCTGGATGTCACATATAGTTTAATTTCAAGTTTTGGCTAATGTGATGATTCACAGAATTCTGCTACTACTAAAGAGAAGAATGTACTTCCTTTGTATCTTTGCAATCTTCACAATACATAACCTATCATATAAAAAAATGTTTATTCTCTATATATTTAAGTGCTGAAATCTCTCCAGTTCCAATTAATGAAAAACAAAAACAAAACTCTTCTATTTTTGCTTCAGCACCTGGCACTGAAGTACCTCTATAATAGACATTTGATGAGAAAGGAATGATTTTGACAGTAACCAGGAGCTCACAGCAAAATGAGGTAATGCAATATTGCAAAGAGCAAGATGAAGAAGTAGATCTGGGTTCTTGTCTCAGTTCTGTCACAATGTGTCCTTAGGTAAGAAACTTGACCTTTCTGGGCCTGGACTTCCTCCAAGCAAGTTTGAATACTGGAGATGGTCTCACAAGGTCTTTTTCTAGCTCTAAAAAGGCTAGTTCCAAATCACAAAATTAGCCAATCATTGTTCTTGCCAGTTTTATTTTGCACCATAGACAAGGGCCTCTATAGGAGGTAGGGGTATTTAGGCTGAGGAACTTCCTGCCCTTGAGATTACATGCAGTAGCCTCTAGAATGAAATATATAAAGAGACTCCATATGCTAAGGCAAGTAGCAGAAAGATACAAGCCTCAGGGTTCACTCAAAAAAGAAATCAACAAGGGTAGGAGAAGTGTGCAAGAGAAGGAGAAGGAAAACACAGTAGGGGGAACCCATGGCTCAGAAGAGTGAAGTCTCCACACAGAAGCTTTCCCCTTGAGGTCAAAAGTGAGTAGGCTTTATGCAGTATTTACGAGTGATTAACAAATTAATTTGTAAAAGGCTTTCCATTCAAAGGGAGCACCAGGATGCTTAATTTCCTAATTGGATAGTGCTTTCCACATAAATCAAAGAGAATCACAGCTGCCAGTCAGGGAGGCTCTTTGACAAGGTAGGTTTGTGTTTGTCTCTGTCTTGATTCAAAGCATGACCTTGGGCAAGTCATTCATCTTCCCCTAAACCAGCTCCCCCAATTATACTATGGAAATCAAAATACTCATGGACCTCGCTGAAGATTAATGAGACAAGATGAATGTCTTTAAGTCCCCAGCAGGGAATAGGCCGGCTGTAAGAAGGCAAATAACTTCAATGTGGTATTGGTGGACTTCTTACGTAATTTGAGAAAGAAAAAACACAACAATAAAAGTCTAGGATTTTAAGTTTTCCAGTCTTAAAAGGGCTCATCTCTTACAATCAGCCCCAGTTTTCTCCCGCATGTTACACAGCACAAGTGGGAGACTGCAATGGTTAACTGGTTAGTATTCTGAAGGTGGGTGCTGAATTTACCTCCAGAGTTGTAAATAACCCCTAGCTCCATCGTAAACTGCGTCATCTTAGTCAAAGTAGTTTCAGTGCTCCAATTTCTTCCCTTATAGAATAGTGAATAGTACTTAACCATGTATTAAAGAGACAGGTATAGACTGGCATATAGTAATTTTTCCAATAAATATTAGCCGATACTTCTTAGCAATATTCAAATCGCTGGAATATTTTCCTTTTAAAAACCAAAGGTCCTTATGAGAGAGTGTTGAGATGCAAAGATGAACGTGATGTGAACATGTGTACTTTAAACTGGGGTTGGGAACCAATACAAAACCGTAAGGCTCACTTTCTTCTGAAATAAGAGTTTGCGGGACGTGGACAACGCCTTAAAATTTGCCCGCACGGACGCGAGGGGGCGCTGTGAGTCTGCTTTGGCGAGGTAGAGGCGGCGCGCGCGCGCGGGGCGGGGAGGGTTGGGCGCTTCCAGCATCCCAGAGTCCCGGCTCTTCGCCACCTACCAGTGTCCGCGACCCGCAATCCGGCTCCGGAAAAGGCAGCCTATGTGACCCAGGGCGGAGGCCACACACGGCCCTACAGGTCTTCGCGTAGGTTTCTTCTCTTCCTCTTCAAGCATAGGGCCCTTTTGGGCAGCTGTTCTTAATTTGAGATTCGCCGAGTCCCTGGGCTTGGGAAACCAGAACCCCCGGCAACGGCAGGGAACATTTGGGGTGCTTTTACGTCGGGTATTATTCTAGGCAAAAGGACCAGAGCTGTCATCTGATTCTTTAAGGAGTTCGTGTTCCAAGAGGGTGTTAAGCTCTTTTGATTTTGGGAAAGCGGTCCCAGCCACCCAAAGGCCAAACGCGTAGCAGGTCGGGAAAGGACTCTGCAATCACTACTTGGTCCACATGCCAAGGTCAGGCAAGAGGCTGGCCCTCCATGGAGGACTCCTTTAAAAAAGGAGGGTCAAGTCAGGTCAGGTCCCAAATTGGCTCAGGTACGGAGGTGGATCGCCCCTGTGCGCAAAGAGAAAAGACTGTCTCTCCTTAGAAAGTGCCCAGGGGCGGAGACCTCTGAGCGTAGCTCTAATTCGAGCTGCTTGGTGCTGTATTGATTCCCACACGGCCCAGGGGCGTGAGGAGAAGGGGTCTGCACTGATTCCGGGGCTCCAGGACTGAACGCCTCGCAGTGTGCCCAGGGGCAGAGCCACCCAGGGCGCCCGGGCAGAATACGAGGTGTAGGGCAGGGGGAGAAAGCACAGGGCGAGGGGCTCAGCAGAAAGTAGGGTGGGGGACCCGGTGGGACGCGCCGACCTAGGGGAAAATACACCCTACCCCAAACTTTCGCAGACCTGGGAGCCTAGGAAGGGCGAGTCAAGCAGAGCAGCAGCCTTTCCCGCTGCCCCGCTGCAGCCAGGAGGGGCCACGAGCGCGCCAGCGGGACACCGGCGGTCCCACACTGTGCCCACCTGCCGGGCAAAAGCGCCACGGCTCCGGACACTGAGACGGCGCCCAGGGAAGAAGCCAGACCGCCGGGCTCCGGGCTGCGCGAGGGCTCCGAGGAAGGGAGATCAAACGCGGATCGGGAAGGGAGAAGGACGCTGAATCTCTCAACCTCGCCCAGCCCGGCGGGGCGGCGGGGACGTGCCCTTGGGCTGCTCGCGGGCAGGAGTCCGGGCGGGCTCGGGGAGAAGTGAGCGCAGAGACTTCCATGGGCTAGAGAAGTCGGATTTTTAAAGAAATATGAAAAGCGATCCAGGGCAGCCAGTGGGCCGGGTAGCGTAGAAGCCACAAGCTCCCCGCTACGAGGAAACAGTGACTGGCACTTGCGGAGACGAGGCGCGCTCGGCGGCCGCGGGTCTGCGCGGCGGAGTCGCCTACCCAGCGAGGGGCGCGCGTGCAGACGCCGGCGGCAGCCGCTGGAGAAGAGCAACATGCGGCTCGCGGCCCCGGGACAGTCCCGGCTGGGGAAACTCCCGGGCCGCGCGGCTGGGCGCTGACCCCCCGCGGACCCAGCGGGGTGCCCGGGCCCCGCCCGCCTCCGCCCCCGCTCGCGCCCCTCCCCGCGGCGGCGGCGCATCCAGGGGCGGCGCGGAGCCGAGCGGCGCGGCTCGTCCAGCCGCCAGTGCCCGCGAGCGCCGCGCTGCTGGGGAATTCACTCTGCTGCCCGCGCGCTTCTCCCTTCCTCAGCCTGCTCCGGATGGCTTTCTGCCTCGGGCCCGAGCCTTGCCGTTAGAAAGAAAACTTTACTGCGATTCCCCTTTCCCCTTCGAGGAGAGAATTTAAAGTTCCGGGAACTGGGGCCGCCCGTGCCGTTCGGGCGCTGGGAGGGTTCACCATGTGCACCAACATAGTTTACGAGTGGCTCAGAGCGCTGCAGCTCCCGCAGTACGCGGAGTCCTTCGTGGATAACGGCTACGATGACCTGGAGGTGTGCAAGCAGATCGGGGATCCGGACCTGGACGCCATCGGGGTGCTGGCGCCCGCGCACCGCCGCCGCATTCTGGAAGCCGTGCGCCGGCTGCGGGAGCAGGACGCCGCCGCCGCCGGCCTCTACTTCACGCTGGAGCCGCAGCCAGCGCCCCCCGGGCCGCCCGCGGACGCCTTCCCTGCTGGCCGCCGGGGGGAGCCGTGCGGCGTCCCGGCCCCGGGCACCCGCGCGGACGCCCGCGGCAGGGAGCTGGTGAGCTACCCGAAACTGAAGCTGAAGATCATGATCAGGGATAAGCTGGTCAGGGACGGGATCCACCTCAGCAAGCCCCCATACTCCCGCAAGGTAAGCAGGCGCCGCCCCGGCGGCCCAGCCCCTCCTGCCCAGGCCTGACGGCCCATTCCCGGTAACGACCGCCAGGCCAGGTGCTTCGGGTGTCTGGGATTCTTTTCTGTGTTCTTTCTGTGTTAGGTCTCTCTTCCTTTCTTCTTGTGGCACGGTGGTTGGTAAGACAAGCTCCCACACCCAGCTGTTAAGTGTCAACTAGGACCAACCCTCTGCCTGGTGCTCCTCGGCTCACCTGTTAGGAATTGAACGCGCGGCGCTTCTCTTGATCGTCGAGTTCCCTCTGTAGTAGTAGTTGGGTCTGCGGGGGAAGGGGGGGGGCGGAAAACTGGTTAATACCTGCATTATTTTCGGTCTTCTTTTTCTCTCTCTTTGCCTTTTTGAGTTTTGAGAAACTCCTCGGGGAAATTGGTGAACTCGCTTTTAGAGTAGGAGATCGTGCCCTCGGTCTCCCGATTCCGTAACGGATTTGAGGAGTGTGCCCTAGAAGTCAGGGGAACGCAGTGCGCTTCACACAAGTTCCCAAACTTAAGTATACAGGAGGCAGTAAGGTGGCAGGGACATGGGACATAATAGGGCCACTCGGAGTGCCTCGGAGGACGGTGCTGTCACCAGTTTGGTTCACTGCTAATCCAGATGAGTGAAGTAGGCACAGCTGTGGCTTCTAGAAGGTCTGAGAGAACCCGCATTTGGGAGCGGAGGGCAAGCCACATATGGAAGTGACCCAGGGAGTTCTCTGCAGAGGGAGCGGGCCTGGAAGTTCTGAATGTGGAGTGGCCTTAGCTGAGTCAAGCGCCAGAAAGAGTTGCTTCTAACCAGAGCTCTGCCTGCGACTGGGTCTTCGGTTCAGGTTTCTGCGGCTGTGGAGTGGAGGGTCCTGACTTAGAGACAGAGAAGTAGACAGCACAGGTGACCCTCGGGGCTCCTGGAGCTACACAGGACTATAAGCTATGACCACTTCAATTTGCAAATGAACTCTTAGAGAAGCTCAGGAAGAAAACGATGGCAAAGATACTCATCTGGCAATAAACACAACGCTGTACCTAGCCAGGAATATGGATGATCTTATTGTCGTGTGGGTGTCTTAGGCCCTTGTAGTGTCATTTTATAGTCTTAAGTAAT
Organism: Arctocebus calabarensis; assembly: GCA_963573935.1. Taxonomy (NCBI): domain Eukaryota; kingdom Metazoa; phylum Chordata; class Mammalia; order Primates; family Lorisidae; genus Arctocebus; species Arctocebus calabarensis. The sequence goes on along the minus strand of CAUYON010029145.1, from coordinate 13,101 downwards.
GTGTAGATTTAAGGAAGGTTCAGGGAAAGCTTTCTAAAAATTAGATGGCAATACTTAGGGTCAATGAAGATTAGGGGTTTAAAATTACCCATCTATCATTGTGGAGGTAAGATAGGTCATTCAGGTAACCTGCTTGAGCATATAAACTAGTTTTATAAGGAGGGCGGGTTAGAAAGACATTTGCCCCAAATTAAACTCATGTTCCTGTTACCCACTTGCACTGTGCTACCAATGTGTGCGTAAAACTCAGGTAGGGAGAGCGCAGGGCTGTCTGGTGTGGATACAGGGGCTGCAATGTCAGTATAAAGTCTTGGTCCTGAACAGAGACAAGTCAAAGGAGATGGAAGCCAGTTAGATGTTTGTTACTAACAACCCAGGAAGTAAGCTGGGCTTAGGGGGAGGAATGTGAGTACCTGTGCACAGGCCGAGGGCGCCATTCAAGTATGGCCCAAAACAGGTGCAGAGAGCAAGGTGTGACACTAAAGCTTCCTCCGTTTTCAGGAAGTTGCTGCATTAAGAGATGGGAGGGAGGGGACAGGACACTGGAGGTAAGCGGGGTACGTGAAGTGATAGATCTCATTTCTGATTCTTAGAAAGCAAAAAAAGTATATAAAGGCCTGAATATCACACTTAGAAGCTAAAAAGAACTTTAAGGATATGAAATGTCTCAGTGCAGGCTTTCGACTGTGTAATCCTGCCTAGATTGGTAAGTGACTATGGTAGTGTGTTTGCATTAAGTATGGTTTCTATCAGAAACATCAACTTAGGTCAACTGCTTCCTTCCCATGTGGAGTCTACTAGCTTCATATCAGTATTGGCTACATGTGATACTTGCTTTTTCATTCTTGTGATACTTTACTGAGAAGAATGTGTTTCGCCTCCATCCACATTAATACAAAAGATGTGAAGTCACCATCTTTTCATGAATAGTATTCTGTGGTATACATACACCACAGCTTGTTAATCCAGTCCTGGGTTGGTGGGCATTTAGGTTGTTCCCACCTCTTGGCAATTGTAAATTGAGCTGTGATAAACAATCTAGTGCTTATGTCCTTATGATAAAATGATTTCTTTTTTCTTCTGGGTAGACGCCCAGTAGTGGGATTGCAGTGTCCAATGGGAGATCTAATCCTAGATCTTTGAGGATTGCCATACTTTTTCCCAAAGAGGCTGTATTAGTTCACAGTCCTACCAACAGTATAAAAGTGTTTCCCTCTATCCACGTCTGTGCTAGCATCTGCAACTTTGGAATTTTGTGATGTGCACTCATCTTACCGACGTTAGGTGATATCTCAGGGTGGTTTTGATTTGAATTTCTCTGATGATTAAGGATGATGAGCATCTTTTCATGTTTGTTAGCCATTTGTCTGTCTTCCTCGTAGAAGGTTCTGTTTCATGTTTCTTGCCCAGTGATAGATGGGATTGCCACATCAACAAATTAAAATTGTTTGAGTTAGGATTATTGTTATTATTGCTGTAGGAAGGTTCATGTTCATTCATTCCTTAGCAAGAGTTTAATGAAGTAACAAGTCTTTCATGGCAAGGAGCCTATTTTTGGCTATTCTGGAAAGACAGCCTGAGACGAAAGAATTTGGAGAGACAGAGGTAGCAGAAATCTGTGTGTGAGGCCAGGGTGATGTATTTAAAAAGAAAAGAGAGAGGTTGGCAAAGATGTGCTTGTGTCCTTTGGAGTTTTGCCTTGGGTCTTGGCAGAAGATAAAGTGACAATAAATATTACTCCTTTCAAGAACTCTAGCCTTTGTGACATTACCAGGGACAGACTGAAAGCTGAAAAGCTTGAGTTTGCTCCAACTCAGTCAACGTCCTCATATATCCTCAGCCTGGATCCTTCTAGGCTTTTTCTGTTCTCAGTCCCTGATTGCACCATAGTAGGAAGAGGAAGAGGGTGGGGGAGGAGACAAGAGCAGGGCTGGTGCTGCTGCTGCTTTGTCCTGCTCCTCACAGGTGACCACCTATGGAGTTTCACATCAGTGGGCTCTCCGTCACCAACCCTCATCCACCCAGCTGACCATCCTTTCATTTAACAAATACTGAGCGCACGTCAAATGCTAGGCCAGAGGACCGAGATTGCAGAGTACTAGACAGACACAGCGCCTGCTTTATGTGGAGGGCCTAACCCAGTGCCTGATAGGCAATATTTGTTTTTTAAAGTATTGAAAATTTAATCACGGTACAGTAGCCAACATCGCATATATTAAGTGCAATGAGCTTGTGATGCCCTCCTAATACTCCGATAGGAAATATTTATGCCATATCAAAGTTGAAAGTCATTTCTATAAATGTCAAGGATTGAAGAATGTTGCTTTTGTATTTATTTCAGTTTTTCGTAAAAAGATCAATTCTGGTTAAAACTCGAGGAAAGATAATTAATGATGAAGTTTAAAATCAAAATGCAGTAGAACCTCCATTGACCACCTCCTTAAATTGACCTAATTTTCACAGACCGGACATGAACCACATGTACATATCAGTATAGTAGGCCTAGTCCCTTATACTGACCATGTCTGGTGTTTTCACCAGTCTTTTACAGTTCCTTATGTGGTCAACTTACAAGGGTTCTACTTTGTTTACTCCTTATGTGTTATTGATAAAGAACTGGGAATTAAAGTGCAATTCCTGCAAACATTAAGAAAGAAGACATGGTGAGGCCAGGGAGACAGCCAGGACACAGAATTTAAGGATGTGCCCCTTCGGGTCCTGCAAGTCCAGGCTAGGCTAGAAGGCCAGTCATCATGAACACAATAAATCACTTACCTTGAAAAGTCAGGTCTTAGTAGATATCGCAGGCCTTCCCGAGTTAAACACCAAGCAGCCCACTGTGCTTTCTGTGCTTCACACCTGCCTTCCATAGCACTGTTCTGCGATCCGCGTCAGCAGTCATCTCCCAAACTAAGAAAGCATGCTTTCTGGGAGTTGTGGCAGCCCATGGAATTATAGGACAGTGCATTCACAGCACTTCTTCCTGCTGGGACCATCGGGTCATAGTTCAGAGCATAGGCTCAGGACCAGGCTGCAGACTTCAAGTCACAGCCCTGCTCCTTGCTAGGTCACTTTTGGCTCTTCTGTGAGACGTGGGCCACGTTAGGACCACTTCATGGGGTTGTTATGCAACTGAGAAGAGTTAGCACTCATGAACCTATAGGTTCAAATTTGTGTCAGTCACCTAGAGATGCCTTAACAAAGTACCACCAATTGGGTGTTTAGAACAACAGACATGTTCTAATCTCTCAGTTCTGGAGGCTAGGAGTCCAGCGGGAAGGTGTGGGCAGGGCCTTATCCTGAGGGGCTGCCTGTGATTCACCTGCAGATGCCACCAAAGGCTCCCAACAGCATCCCTGTGACACTGCCTCTTCAGGCACCGTCAGACCTGCTGGATCTACAGGCCCGAGGTAGACCTGTTACAGAGCCAGCAGCTTTGGAGTCACTTAGTAGATGGGCTGGTGAGCATATTCCTGTGAGAAAGAGGATGTCTGCAAAATCCAGCCAGGCTCCCTAGGCGTTGGGAGCTTCCTTCTGGTTTCAAGAAGGGCCACATGCAAAAAGTTAGTTTTCACCTTAGTTGGTTTTCATACAAGGGGTATCTTGATACACCCCTAACCACGGGACTCCTGAAAACTTCACTGAGAGGGGAGGCCCCTGAATTTCTGTTGGATCTGTTTCCCTCCGTGATGTGCAAACGTCTCGTTAATGAGGTGCGAGTAGTTGCTCCCTCTTGATCCCTGTCATCCCTGTAGTGGAAAACTCAGATGTCTTGTAGGAGGGAAAAGTGACCCTGCTGGATAAATTGTGACCTAGGGCTGGAGAGGTGAGGGGGTCCCTGAGGCAGGACAGTGAACCTGTACTGCTGGCCTTGCCAGTTGAAAGCAGTCTGGGTTTGGAGGTCTTTACTAACACGTGTTGAGAGAAAAAGCCTTTGCCAGAATAGCCTGGCTCATAGAAAGTACTCGCCTGTGGCAGCTCCTGTGATGAGCCATCTCACCTCCATCATCGTGACTGGGTGCCAGCCGTGTATAGAGGAGCCTCCTAGCCCAGATCTCATTCCTAATGATAGGGCTGTTTGACAATAAACCAGTGGTAGGTTTTTTATACAAATAATTCCCAGGCATTTGTACATGCAAGAGAGTATAATAATGTACATGATTTAGAAAGCAAACATTTCAAACTTTAGATATTTGAAATTAGGTTATAATCTTGAAAACACTCACTTGGAAGATTAGAAAACATTTGTACAACCGGACCACTGTTTGGAGCATCTTCAGTGGTGGCAAGACGTCATTCTTACCAGGTGGATCTGGTTGGGGATAAATACCTAAAGTAATTTGGAATCAAATCAGGCACTTAAGAGTAACAACACTCAGTAACATGTGAAATAGAAAATGAAATCTGTAGACTAATGAGGGGTTTTTTGGGGGGGGGGTGTGACCTGTAAACTATTTTTAGATTTTATGATATTTGTATTCCTTTTTCTACTTTTAAACCCTTAAAAATGTGCTTTTAGTGGGTATTTATGTTTATAAATATGGAAATTTCTACCAAAGGCTTTCCAAACCCAAACAGTATTTCCCATATATTTGCAAAGAGCAAGGCACCTGTCATGGCTTCTCCCAGCAGGTAAGTATTAGTGTAAAGGAGTCTGTGGTCACAAAGTGGAAGGAATGAGGTCAGCCGTGCACAAGCACCAGTAAATGGCAGCATGTGATGGGCTCATCGGGATTGGGAAAGTGTGATGGTGTTCTTTGGGCTTTTTCTTTGCTGATACTAGTGTTCTTAGAAAGCTTTCTCCTCTACACTGCCTTATCACGTCTTAAAGGAATCCGAACTGTCCGTACTCTTTCCTGTACACTCGTGAGCGAGGAAACAAAAGGATGGGGAAGGCCGAGGGACCAATGTCAAAGCTGTCCTTGTGAACCTTGTCTGTTCTTAGTTGTCGTCTAAGGCAGTGGTCCCCAGCCTTTCTGGCACTGGGGACCTGTTTCATAGAGGATAGTACTTCCTCTATGGTGGTGGAGGGCTGCTTTTAGGATGACGCAAGTGCATTATGTCAGCACGTCAGATCATCAGCCGGGTAGATTCTTGTTAGGAGCAGGGCAGCAGGTCCCTTGCTTGTGCAGTTTAAAGTAGGGTTTGCTGTAAGAGAGAATCTAATGATTTATCACTGACATTGTTTAAGAGTGTGGATAGGACATGTTCATAAGAATAGTTTTGTGTCTAAGATTCCCTTAGTATTATACTTGCTATTCGGGCAAAACCGTCCTCTGACAGCTCAGATGGTGATGAGAGCAATTGGGGAGCAGCTGTAAACTCAGATGACGCTTGGCTGACCCACCACACAGGACCGTGTGGCTGGTTCCTCACAGGCCACAGATGTGTACCAGGTCACAGCCTAGAGGTTGGGGACGGGAGTTCTCAGGCCTATCTTGCATAATAAGATAGAAAGAAGAAATGTACATTGATACAATGCAGTTCTTTTCAGATTATGTTTAAGTACCAGCTTCTGGTTCACTAGGAATATGTTCTAAAATGAATTTTCCTGAGGTGAGATGAGTCAGGTGATATGGACTTTCATCAGGGTTGGTGCTTGAAATAAACAAGGGATGTCCTGAGTTGTTTGGAAAAATGTTATCCCCAGTGATGTATACCAGGAAGCATGACAATGCACAGCATCTCAAGGTCATAATTTATGAAGAGCTAGAAACAACATTGACTCCTTGGCTACAGCAAGGGCTTATAATTACTACTGCTAGTATAATGTTGAAAAGTTTCTATCAATTATTTTCTAAGTTTTATGGAAAAATATTATTTCAGATCAACCACTGCTTTGGCCTTAGGATGGCCTTGGGAGGAATAAGGAAGGAATCCTCATTTTCAATCAATATAATAATTATTAAGGGCCTTCGCTGTGTATCATGCCAAAAGCTTTAGGCACACAATCTGTCTTACATAAAGACTAAGTGACATCTAATAGTTTAAAGAGATTTCATTACTGCTTTTAATTGAAATAAATGGTCTGATGCTCTCTAAAATCTTACTGTTGCATTCCCATGAAGTTACAAATACATATAAAATGAGCCTTACTTCATTAGGAAAGTGTCAGTGAGATGAAAAAAAACAATTGGTATGTATTCTTTATTTACCAAAGTCCTAATGAGCAGATTTGACAAATTATAGGAGTTTTCCCCCTAGAATATAATATATGACTTTATAATAAGACTAGAAGTATACCTACTGTGTTTGATATCTGTAGGATATCAGTTGTTAATACCTCACCTGTATATGTACAACAAAATGATTTTAAGTAAGTCATATAATAATACATAGTATTATGTATTATGTTTTGTTTACTTCTTTAGTTTAAAAGCAATTAAAAATTAAACAAAAGATTACATTTTAATTTTAAAGTATTTAAGTTTCATGAAATATTTCATCGACAAAATCCATAGAATTTGCACCTTCCAAACTGAAATATGATACCTTGCAGTTCTCACTGTTTCTCTGTTTTAAGTTTTTCAACACAAATACAAATTCCACGTGGTCGTCTAACAATACAAGAATTGAAGCAACTCCAGTTTTGTTTGTTTTTACCATTAATGGTGCTGTTGTGTTTTTTTTTCCTCATTGCCTTATTTAACTGAGGAGTATGTAGTACCATGAGGCAGATGAGGCAGCTTTGCAAACTTACTCTCAGAAAGGGCTCTTGTAACCAAATCTGCAGATTAGGACCCCCCCCTGCATTAACTCCCATGCAGAATATAATGCTTACCAAAGGGCAAACAATAAAAGGGCCTAATTTGTAGCTATGTACAGCCTGCTAAAACTCAACAGTAGATGCAGCAATTAGAATTTAGCCACAACAAAAGATTTTTCAGGGGAAATGTTTTATCATTGACATTGTTTAAAACTGTGGATAGGACATGTTCCTATGAAAAGTTTGTGTTTAAGGATTCCCTTAGCATTATCCTGACAACTGCGGCAAAATCTCTTTGCCCCTCTGATTGCAAAATACAAAGAAATGTGCAAAAATACAAAGAAATCATTTTAGTTTGAGAAGTATTTTCCTCTGTAAAGTGATGCCAATGTCTATCTCGCAGAGTTTTTGTTTGAATCAAATGATATAAAACTTATGAGGTTGCTTTGTAAATTCTAAAAGAAGTTTGTGGATTAAACATGTTCTTACTGATAGCCACTAAATCATTATGTTTATAACACAATTTAAAAAATATTTCAGTTGAAAAGCAAATACGCTGAATTGAGACAAGTTGGAGGATAGTGAAGCAGATTGATAAGTAAATTTAAATGTCCTGTATTATAATTTCTAACATTATACTACTTTAAAAATCATTTATGTGTAAAATTATCTATTTTGTATAAATCCACAAGACTGGTGCTATCCTCTGTATGGTTAATGCCATTCTTGTGTTAGCAGATGTCATTTGAAAAATAATTTTTCTCTAGCTTTGTTAAGGTCTAATTGACAAATTAAAAAGTGTATATATTCATAGTGTACAGTGTAATGTTTTGATGCATAGATTACAAAATGATTAAATCAAACTAATTAACTTATCCATCACCTCATATATTTATGTTTTGGGGATGAGAGCATTTAAGATTTAATCTCTTAGCAATTTTCAAGTACGTAACACATTATTATTAACCATAGTCACCATGCTGTGTAATAGATTCCCAGAACTTAGTCATGTTGTCTGACTGAAACTTCATAACCTTTAATCAACATTTCCTATTTCCTCTCCTCTTGAAAATGACTTTAATACTAAGTCGTATTTTGTCTTAGGTTAATACCATATTAATTTAAGTGTTACCTTATTGGGTTGAATTCTTACCCACATTATTATTGATTATTAAAATTTTTTGTTATTTGAAAATGTCATGTATGAGAAATGGCATTTCATCATCCTTTGAATTGTATTTTCTTAGCTTACTGGTATATGTAGTTTTATGTTTGTGAGTTGTTTATGTTACAGTTACGTATTTCCTGTTCTTGCGGCTTGCTTATTTTTTCTACTGATCTTAGACCATTTCCAGTTATATTGCAAAAGCTCTGTATGTATCAAGGAAATTAGCAATTATTTCTGAGAGGTTGCAAAGATTTTACGTTTTCCTCTAGAATTTTATGGGGTTTTTTGGATGTCCAGTAATTTAAACAACGTTATATATTCTACCTTAGTAATTTTTTAGCTATTTCTTTCAAACTGGAGGAAAATAGAGGGTATAGACTCAGAATTGTTATTTAATGTTTGAAAACCTGAAGCATTTCATTTGTAGAATGGATATAACATTACTTCTTAAGGATATTGTGAAGAATCATTGAAGCAGTATATAAAAAGGCCTCAGATAATACCTGAACATAGTAATCACTCAAAACATGTCTAGAACTTAGAGTAGTATGCATAATTTTATGATTTTGAAGTTTTGTCAATATGAAGATTTTATCTTACATCATTAGTTTATATTCTTGCTACTCTCTTGAGACATGGATACTTTGCATAATTTTAAAAGGTTCTTTAAGCTCTGATAAGAATTATGAAAGTTATGTAACAAAAAGTTCTTTAAATAAATAACAAACAGCTACTTTTCTGCCTCTTGTAATCCTTGAAAATATTTTGTTCAGTATGTCATTTTCTGTTTAGGTTTTCCTTCTTTAGTTCAAAACCAGTTAATATTTATCTATATCTCATATTAATGTTTTCGGTTTCATTTTTATATTTAACTTTCTAACCCATCTGAAGTATATTTTAGTATGTGATGCAAATTAATGCTCTAATGTTATACATAGTTACACATCATTTTACACTTTATAGTAATTATAGCTTTTATTTCTTTGATCTGCTGTTATTGCATTGGCTAGAAATTATATAGGAGTCTTAGATAATGATGGCAATTAGGTTTTCCTGTTGTATTCCAAATTTTAATGGAAACACCACAAGTATTTTGCTAGGATCCTGTCGCTGGCTGTCAGTTTAATATAGTTTTTCTTCATGATGTTAAGAAAGCATCCTTTTCCTAATTTTATAAATAAAACTATTGATAATAAATATTTCTATGAATATTTTGGCAACATAAAAAATCAAGTTGTTTTAAAAATTGGGTCTAATATTGTGATGTATTAACAGATTTCCTCATTTTAAGTCATTCTTCGATAGCTGAGTAAAAAATGAAATGGCTTTTGAAGCAACCCAGGTGTGGGCTGAGGACTTTGTAATCATCTTCCTCCCAGATGATTGCTACCTTCTTTTTTTTTACGTTGTTTCTTTTCTTTCCTGAGTATGATTTGGCATTTACCTGCAGTCATGTGACCACTTCTTCAGCTTTGTCGGGAGGTCATCACAGTTGGCGTCCTTTCAATAGCTTTTCAGGCTCTTTTAGACACAGTAGGAGTGGGTCCAGGGTCCCTTATGGCTTAAAAGACAAGGGCCACGGAGCTGTGGGTGAAGGTTTGGTTTCCTTGCTTGTGCAGACATGTTGTTATTGAACCAGGGGCAGAGACTGTGAGGAGTCAAGAGTTTCACTTGAATCCATATTAACTTGACTGTTTTCAAGGCAAGGAGAGGCTTGTATTTTTTTTCCCTCTCAGTGCAGTTTAGGAAATTCTTCCCAAATTCTGGAATTATATTCTTTCTCCTTCATCCTCCATTCTTCCACTTTCTTCTCCCTCCCCAACCCCTCAAGTAATCTGCTCCCTTCTTGGCCCCTCCTACCCCAGAACTTTTAGTGGAATATACAGTTAGGGGCTGCCTGCCAGACGCCGTGTCAAGTTCACAACCCTTATAAAGGAAATCGAAGTGACATCCATTTGAATGTGAGTTTTTGGCTTTGCATAGAAACAACAGCGCAATGTGTAGCAAAGTTAAAATGGGAAAACTCTGTAATGTGTGTTATTATAACTAGTCTTTGATTTAGGTTTAAACATTCATTGAAAGGTTAAATACATGGGATTTTTAAAAAGGACATTAAAGCAAGGATTTAAAAAGGGGACCAGAATAGTATGTTTCTGGATAAAGTACTTCCGTTAGGTGCTAAACTCAGCTGAGTTTGCAAAAACGGTGCACCCAGCACTTTCCAGGCCAGCCCTCAATCATGCAGTAAAGATACAACCTCTTTAATTATATCTCAACCTGGAATTTTCTGGAATGGAAAGCTGTATATATGCATGCATTATGAAGCACTCCTTGGGGAAGCTGTTGAGTAACAAAAATAGTACCATATTACATACTAGCAATATTTTCTTGGCCAACAAGTAATAAAGCTATAGATGAGCTTTAGGAAGAGAAAATATTTTACATAAAAAAATTTTTTAAAACACATAAAACAGTTCTTAAGACTTCTTTCCTCCAGGGTCAGGTTGAAGTGCAAAGTAGCTCCACCCAACTGTGAAAAAGGAAACAGAATTTGGTAAGTTCTTAATTACATCCAAGGTCAGTGCTCTAATCACCGTCATTTTCGGCATCTGAAGGAAGGATGGGATTAGTCGCCAGCTGGGATCACAGACACCCACTGACTGTCTGACTTGCTTGGGCTTGTACAGGAGGAAGACAATTCAGGATATGCTTGTTGCATCCATTATAGACTGAACTTGAACCAGAGGGCAGGCAAAGTAATTGACTCTTTTGAGACCTACTTCTTATAGAGAGTGGTAGAGAGTTGGCTTTAGGGCGTGGTGACATGAACTGTGAGTTTTATTGTAGTCTCATTTAAAGTCAGAGTTTATAGCACTGTTTGGCATAGCATTTGGGGCCAGTGTGTTTATATCTCTGTGACTCCTTAGATTGACATCCTTACCTTCAAAATAGCGATGAGCTGAATCCTCTGTGCCCTTCTCTGGATTGCTTATTAAAACATAAAGGCAGTCACAGGCTGGACCTGTTAGTGCTATTAGACTTCTCCTCGAAAGGAAGCGGGATATTTTTGGTCACCACCGCCCCAGCATAGCTGTTTTTGGATGCACATGCTGAATGATATTAACAGGGATTTGTGGGGAAAGCAGAAGACAGCAGACAAATTGCAAAAGCAAGAGCTTCTGGGACAGTGAACTGAAGCTTTATTCTGAGAACCTTTTCACTGTGCTTTGATTTCATTAATTGTGATAATTAGACTTCTGCTTCACTCGACCATATGTTAATTAGTTATGGATAAGTTTGCATTTCCTTTCGCCTCTGGACGGGACTGCTCTGCTTGCTTGCATGCCTCCCTTGCCAACCCTCGGTGGAATTTAGAATGCTAAAATATTATTTTCCATTCCCAACTTGATTCACTTTTTTAATATGATGTGCAAAAGTTAGGAGAAGCTTCCTGTGGCTATTGGTGATCTCTTCAGATATATAAGGAAGCGGCCTTGAAATAGGCAAATCAGAACAGCTGTGATAAGTTGGTATATTTGTGAGGAGTGCTTTACCAAGCTATTCATTCACTTCTCATGACAACTACGAGGTTATTTTTTGTCATTTTTGTTTCAGATATGAGGAAAATGAGGCTTAAAAAACTTAAATAACCTACACAAAGTCCCGCCAGTAGCCAATTTCATTTGAAAACCACGTGTACTGACCCCACAGTGGTCTTCCTCAATGGGCAATTTTGCCTAAAATCATTTCTGTGTAAGATCTAACAACTCTCTGAGTCTTTGTTGGTGAAAAACACATGTAGGATAGGGACTGGACATGTCCTAGAGATGTTTGTTTTGTTTTGTTTTAAGAAAAAAACAAACATCAAAAGGCAAGCGCAAGAGTTCTTTGTCCTCAAGAACTTACTGAGCCTGGGTCCGCATGGACCTTGGCGAGTACGATCTTTAGTCGTGAGGACCTGTTGTGTGGTCCATGGAACAGGCATCTGATATGGCAGAGAGGAAGATTTTCAGAGAGAAGGCGATGGTGGGACTGACCCCTGAGGAGATGTGTGTTGGAGGCTAAGTATGTCATGAATTTGGCCTGCCTAGAGCACTGGTAGCCAGAGGTTACAAAGGCTATGATTCTAACTTTTCCTGTTTGTGGCAATGGAAAGATCAAACATGAACCACAGCTATTAACCTTCTAAAGAGAGGAGCTCAAATTTGATTAATGCGTGAACCACAGTGGTTGGTTTCTATGTGAGCGAAATCTTTGTGTCTCAAAGTCTGATGAAGAGAGAAGCCTTTGCCAGCCTGTGTGAGGGCAGCCCTTCGTACTGCCAAGCTCCCCGAATGTGCTTGACAAATTCTGCTTCTTTAGCAGAATCAATCTGCTGATATGTTCACACGCAGGAAGAAAAACACCACGGAGAAGGCCAGCATGCCTTCTGGAGAGTGAGCTGGTTTTACGATGGAGACATCAATCTCTAAGTTCCAAGGAGCAGCAGGTACCGGCCCAACCTTCTGGCTGTTATCCATGGAGATACCACGGAGACCACACCTGGCTGCCTTCTGATGCGTACTCAGTGGCACCTACACACCACACTCTTTGAATGGCCTGCTAGAAATGAATCCTAGGGCACAGCTCAGACGGGATGAACTGTGCTCGTTGCCATTGAGCTAAAAAGCATGACTGTGGGCAGAGTGAATGGGAGCAGCTGTCTTTCAAGGAAAAGACTGTCTGCAAACCTGGAGTTTGTTAGGCTTAGATTTGATGAGTTGTATATTTTTGTTCAATACTTCTCCTTAGCATATCACTTGATGATGATGATGATGATGATAATGATGATTATTATTGGGGATTCATTGAGGATACAAGAAACCATGTTACACTGGTTGCATTTGTTGGGTAAAGTCCCTCTTACAATTGTGTTTTGCCCCCAAAAGGTGTGGCACAAACCAAGACCCCACCCCCATCTCTCATTCCCTCTCTCTGCTCTTCCTTTCCCCACCCCTCCCTCATTCTTTCTCTGTCTGTTCACCCCTTCCCTCACCCCCACCGTGTTAATAATTGTCATTAATTGTCCTCATATCAAACTTGAGTACATGGGATTCATGCTTCTCCATTCTTGAGATGCTTTACTAAGAATAATGTGTTCCACTTCCATCCAGGTTAATACAAACGCTGTAAAGTCCCCATTTTTTTTAATGGCTGAATAGTATTCCATAGTGTACATATACCATAG
>CAUYON010029144.1:0-10045 GCA_963573935.1 Arctocebus calabarensis | reverse complement strand
CTTCAGGTGGAGATGGGGTGACCAGGGATGCAGGAGATTTTTTTCTTTTCTATTGAGACAGTCTCATTTGTCATGCTTGGCAGAGTGCTGTTGCGTTGCATTCACAGCAACCTCTAACTCTTGGGCTCAAGCAATTCTCTTGCTTTAGCCTCCTAAGTAACTGGGACTACAACGCTTGCTACAATACCCAACTCACGGCAACCTCAAACTCTTGGGCCTAAGCGATTCTCTTGCCTCAGCTTCCCATGTAACTGGGACTACAGGCGCTCACCACTTCAGCTTCCCAAGTAGCTGGGACTACAGGCACCCACCACCCGCCTGGCTATTTTATTTTTGGTTGTAGTTGTCATTGTTGTTTGGCAGGCCCAGGCTGGATTCAACCCTACCAGCTCTGGTGTATGCAGCTGGCGCTCTAGCAGCTGAGTACAGGCACGGAGCCGATGTCATTTTCTACTTGGAGTTTTCCCTGCTATCTAATTTACATCCCTCTTGCTGTAGTGGAAGGCCTATTCTCTCCAGGAGAGGAGGGCAGTACTTATTTCAGACTGAGTAAACTTGTGATGCCTTCCTTTGGCATCTTCCTGATATTGGAGTGAAGACCAGATGAGATTTCTTAGGCAAAAGTGGCAGGAATTCTGAAGGTCAGCTTCCAGTGAATGTATTTGGCTGATACTAAAATACAAAATAAGGCATGATCTAAAATGGAAAAACCATCAAAATAGTAAAGTGATGTTAAAATGAATAAATAAATAATACATAAATAAAAGTGAAGAACCAAGCCCAGAGATGCTGGTAGCATGAAAGTGAGTAAAATAAAGAACAGATTGTTAAATTGGTGCTGTGGGACACATGGCTTATCATTTGGTAAAAATAAAGCTAGACACTCCTCCCTTTAATATGATACATTGAATAAATGTAGGTGAAGATTTACACGTTTTAAAGAAGGCCTTTATTGTAGGTACCCTTGAGCGTGCATACTTTGGGGCTTCATCACACACTTGAAGAATGAGAAGTTTTGAGATAGGACCTAAGAATCTGCATTTTCAACAAGTTCCTGGGGTGAAAAGAATCTTGTATAAATATTTCTTACATTTTTCTTCTAGTATTTATATAATTATAAGGTGGGGAAGGCATGGTTCAAAGGTGCAAATTGTCAAAGAAAATACTGACAAATCAGATTATATAAAAATAAATCTTTTACTTAAAAAGATTTATTTGGATGGTATAGTGGCTCATGCCTATAATTCTAGCACTATGGAAGACCTAGACAGGTGGATTGCCTGAGCTTAGGAGTTTGAGAATAGACTGAGCAAGAAGGAGACCGTATCTCTACTAAAAATAGGAAAAATAAGCCAGGTGGTGGCGAGTGCCTGTAGTCCCAGCTGCTCAGGAGACTGAGGTGGGAGGATCCCTTGAACCCAGGAGTTTGAGGTTGCTGAGAGCTAAACTGAAGCCCTTGGCACTCTAGCCTGGGCAACAGCGTGAGACTCAGTCAAAAAAAAAAAAAAAAAATTTGTTGGCTCAGTGCCTGTGGCTCAACGGTCTAAGGTGCCAGCCATGTACACCTGAGCTGGTGGGTTCGAATCCAGCCCGGGCCCGCCAATTAACAATGACGGCTGCAACCAAAAAATGGCCAGGCGTTGTGGCAGGTGCCTGTGGTCCCAGCAACTTGGGAGGGGGAGGCAGGAGACTCACTTGAGCCCAGGACTTGGAGGTTGCTGTGAGCTGTGATGCCACAGCTCTCTATCCAGGGTGACAGCTTGAGGCTCTGTCTCAAAAAAAAAAAAAAAATTGTATTAGGCTGGGTGTGGTGGCAGAGGGCCAGAGGGAGACCTCGTCTCTAAAAATAGCTGGGCATTGTGGCAGTCCACCTGTAGCCCCAGCTACTTGGGAGGCTGAGGCAAGAGGATGGTTTGAGCTCAAGAGTTTGAGGGTGCTGTGAGCCATGATGCCAAGCACTCAACCCAGGGTGACAGAGTGAAACTCTATCTCAAAAAAAATATTTGTTTTAAAAAATCTTCTATTTGTTGAAAAAAATCCATCATGAACCAAAAATTAAAGTCAACAAATGAACTAAAAGTTTGTTTTCACTAAAGATAGGACAGAAAATAAAAAAAACGCTAAAAAGGGTTAATATCCTTGAAATGCAATGAATACGTAAAATCAATAAAGAGAAAGCAAACATCCCAAGAAAAGACTGAGCAAAGGATGGGATAGGTAATTTAAATAAGAAATGTAGGCCAGGTGTGATGGCTCATACCTGTAATACTAATACTCTGGGAAGCAAGGTGGGAAGATTGCTTGAGGTCAGGAGTTGGAGACCAGCCTGAGCAAAGCGGAGATCCCCCTCTCAACCCCACAAATAAAATAATAAAATAATAATTTATTTTATTCACTAAAAATAGAACAATTAGCTAGGAATGTTGAAACACGTCTGTAGTCCCAGCTACTAGGGAGGCTGAGGCATGAGGATTCCTTGAGCCTACGCGTTTGAGGCTGCTGTGAGTTAGGCTGAGGCCATGGCACTTTAGCCCAGGTGACAAAGTGAAAAAAAAAAAGAAAAGAAAAGGCAATACCTGTGGCTCAGTGGGT
The DNA here is from genome assembly GCA_963573935.1 of Arctocebus calabarensis. NCBI lineage: Eukaryota > Metazoa > Chordata > Mammalia > Primates > Lorisidae > Arctocebus > Arctocebus calabarensis. The sequence continues at coordinate 7,453 of CAUYON010029144.1, read as the reverse complement.
AGGGCTCCAGCCCCATATACTGAGGGTGGCGGTTTCAAACTTGGTCCAGACAAACTGTAACAAAAAAAATAGCTGGGGGTGGCACCTGTGGCTCATCAAGTAGGGCGCCAGCCCCATATACCAAAGGTGGCGGTTCAAACCCAGCCTCAGCAGAACTGCAAAACAGAAAAAAAGCTGGGCGTTATGGTGAGCGCCTGTAGTCCCAGCTACTTGGGAGGCTGAGGCAAGAGAATCGCCTAAGCCCAGGAGTTGGAGGTTGCTGTGAGCTGTGTGACGCCAGGACACTCTACCGAGAGCAATAAAGTGAGACTCTGTCTCTATTAAAAAAAAAAAAAAACAAAAATAGCCGGGCATTGTGGTGGGTTCCTGTGGCCCCAGCTACTTTGTGAGGCTGAGGCAAGAGAATAGCCTAAGCCCAGGAGTTGGGGGTTGCTGTGAGCTGTGTGACGCCATGGCGAACAGCCACGGCACTCTACTGAGGGCGATAAAATGAGACTCTGTCTCTATAGAATGGGGGGCACATGTTGCTCAGTGGGTAGGGCACTGGCCCCATATACCAAGGCTGGTGGAGTTCGAACCTGGCCCCAGCCAAACTGTAACAAAAAATAGCTGGGCATTCTGGTGGGTGCCTGTAGTCCCAGCTACTGGGGAGGCTGAGGCAAAAATCACCTAAGCCCAGGAGTTGGAGATTGCTGTGAGCTATGATGCTACGGCACTCTGCCGAGGGCGATAAAGTGAGACTCTGTCTCTAAAAAAAAAAAAAAAAAAAAAAAAGATGGTGGAGTAGATTGGTTCAGTCTTTCAGCAGGAAAATTTGGCAATAAGAATTGTATCAAAAGCCTTAGAATGTTTCATAACCTTAAGTTGAGAAATTCCACTTCTAGAAAGAATCATGAGTGTGCACAAAGATATTACTACAAAAAAGTTTTGCAGTATTATTATTAATAGAACCAGCAACAATTTAAGTTTTCAACAATACAGGTTTGGTAAAAGAAATTATAATATATTCTCTTAATGGTTAATTATGTGGTCATTAAAAATGATGTTGTAGAATAATTAATATGGAAAAATGTTAACTTATTTCTTTTTTTTTTTTAGTGTAGAGGGGTTACAAAACAGTTTTTCATGATCTCATTTGAAAATGGGTGTGTAGGCCAGAAGTGGTGGCTCACACCTGTAATCCTAGCATTCTGGGAGGCCAAGCCTGGTGGATTGCTTGAGCTCACAAGCCGAGACCAGCCTGAGCAAAAGTGAGACCCAGTCTCTACTAAAAATAATTTCTTTCTTTTTTTTTTTTTTTTTTTGAGACAGGGTCTCACTTTATCACCCTTGGTAAGTGACGTGACGTTACAGCTCACAGCAGCCTCAAACTCCTGTGCTTAAGTGATTCTCTTGCCTCAGCCTCCCAAGTAGCTGGGACTACAGGCGCCAGGCCATTTTTGTTGTTGTAGCTGTCGTTATTTGGCAGGCCCCAGGAGGGTTTGAACCTGCCAGCAGCGGTGCATGTGGCCGGTGCCCTAGCTGCTGAGCTACAGGTGCGGAGCCTGTAGCATACAGGTGCATTTTACATATATATACACACACAATACTCTGAATGTTGCAAACTTTTCATACTTTAAAGTGCTCAGGAATCCAGTTAAAATGCAGATTCTGACTTAGGTGGTCAGGGGTGGGCCTGAGAGTATGTATTTCTTACCATCCCATGGGGGTAAGTCTGGGGAATCACAGCATAAGGAGCAATGGTGTAGAGCACACAATCTGGAGCAAAATGGCCAGGTTCCCAGTCTTAGATCTTCAAGGGACTAACTGTATGATTGGTACAGTTACAGTGCTTTAGTTTTTGAGTTTCATCAAGATTTAATGTTATACCTGTAGTCCCAGCTACTAGGGAGGCTGAGGCAAGAGAATCGCTTAAGCCCAAGAGCTGGAGGTTGCTGTGAGCAGTGTGACGCCACGGCACTCTACCCAGGGCGACAAAGTGAGACTCTGTCTCTACAAACAAAAAAAAGATTTAATGTTATTGCATATTAAGTGCTTTGGAAAAACATTCACTAAGAATCAGCTCTTTTATCATTTATCACATTCCTTACAGCAAGCAGCTGGTGAAACAGGGCTTAACCAATGAATAAATGAATGAATGACCTTTGGAGAAAAGTTCTTAGCTGGGCGACTACAGACAAGCAAAATGGGCAGTTCCCTTGGTGGGGAAGATACCCACCTCCCAGAACGTTTTCTCTACCCGGTGGTCAAGAGGGTGCCGAGTGCCCGGAAGCCGGCCGGCTCGGGCCTGGCGGACCAATCGGGCAGCCGGGAGGGAGGGGAGAGCGCCCCGCCAGCCCTTTCCGTCTGGGACGCCGGCAGCCCCGCCCCTTGGAACGTTGCGACGTCCTAGCATTCCTCTGTTGCTACATCGTCGCGAGGGGCGGGGCGCCTGTCAGCAAAGCGACGCGCGCGGGCGCGGGCGGGCTGGGGCTCCGCCGCGCAGTACCAGCGCCAGACCCGCGCCCCGCGCTCTCCGACCCGCCGCCCGCGTTCTGACTCGCCAGCCCGCGCTCCGGTCCTGCCCTTGCGCTGCCCGAGTATGGAGTTGCTGTGTTGCGAGAGCACCCGGCACGCGCCCCGGGCCGGGCCTGACCCGCGGCTGCTAGGGGACCAGCGTGTCCTGCAGAGCTTGCTCCGCCTGGAGGAGCGCTACGTGCCCCGCGCCTCCTACTTCCAGTGCGTGCAGAGGGAGATCAAGCCGCACATGCGGAAGATGCTGGCATACTGGATGCTGGAGGTATCGCCCAGACCGGTCCCCCTTCTCCCGCCTCCCCCGGTTATGGACATCCTGGTCCCAATAACAATTTGTGGGATGCTCCTGTGGCCCAGACTCCCTTCACTGGGGCACCCTAGTCCGCTGCCTCTATGGTGTCCTTTTCTCTTCCCCAGCCCTAATCAGCTCCTTCTGACCGTGCCTGCCAGTCATTTGGCACTCTTAAATCTCTTCGGGCCGAGAAAGCGGGACAAGGGACACCTTCTCCTCTTCGGCTTTTCTCAGCGTCTCCAGCTTCCCTCCCCCGCTCAGTCTTCAGAGCGCGATTGGAAAACCCTGGACTCGGCCGCCCCCGCCACAGAGCCGGTTCCTGTCGCGGGGTTCTGGCGGGGAAGGCGGTGGGGGTGGCGCGCGCCCTGTTCCGGCCGACAGGGAAATGAAAAGTACGGAGGCAGCTGTAGGAGTCTCCTCTCTTCCCCTCGGGTGTGTGCAGTGGCGAGGGTAATAGGGGTAAGGTTCCAGCTCTCTGGCCACCACAGGTGACTCTTCGTGCCACTTCCCCTCGCTATGGGAGAAGGAAGTCTCTGGATTCTTTCATAAGGTGGAGAGCCTCTGAGAGACACTCCCAAGGGGATAAAGGAAAGGCGGCTATGCAGAGGAAGTGGGGGCCGTCACTTTGGGGAGTGCGCATACTCCTCTAGAGGTTATTGGTCCTTATCACTGTAGTTTACCCTCTCTCCCGGTTTTTGCTTCCCATTCCACCTCCCTTTAACACCCCTCTCCCTCTTAATGCTGCTGCGTTTCCTATGTTCCTGCCCCAGCAATGACTGTGCGCCCTTCCCCAGGTGTGTGAGGAGCAGCGCTGTGAGGAGGAAGTCTTCCCCCTGGCCATGAACTACTTGGATCGCTACCTGTCCTGCGTCCCCACCCGAAAGGCGCAGTTGCAGCTCTTGGGTGCGGTCTGCATGCTGCTAGCCTCCAAGCTGCGCGAGACCACGCCCCTGACCATCGAAAAACTCTGCATCTACACCGACCATGCTGTCTCTCCCCGCCAGTTGCGGGTGCGTATGTAATTCCCCCCACTCCTAATGCATACCGTCTCTGCACTTCCCAAGATAGGGAAAGCTAAGACCTCAGTGGCTTTCTGCCTCCCTTGAGGCAAGGCAAGCTCCCTGAGGCTTTTCTAGAAAGAAATTGGGTGGAAGGAGAGTGGGGATAGTCTGGTGTTGTGGTTGGGGTAGCACTCACCAGCGCTTGAGCTGCAGCCCTGAACTAAACCCTCTTCTGACCTCCAGAGGATGCCACTCCTTCCTGGTCTTTCCCCCAGATAGCAACAAGTCAAACTGCATGTCTTACTTACTAGTACTTTGCCTCTGGGTTTACACAGACACCATGAGTTATTTATTGGCAGCAGAAGGGCATGCCTGCGCACCCCCACTGGAGTGGGAGAGTGGAATGTGTTTCATGTGGGGGAGGGGGCTTGCCTTGGTTGAGCCTTTATCCCCAAGTGGACTTTGATAGAAAAGCCTCCCAGAGTAGATTAAAGCCAGGCCCTGATTACTTTAAGGAAGGGCTGACTTGTTTCATCCCACCTTCTTTCCTTCCCCTTATATACCAGTAGAGATAGCTTCCTAATCCGCCCTTCCCTGTCCTCATTCTGAGGATCTGGAGCAGCTGCTTTGGGTCTGGTGGAAACATCTCTCCCTTTCCCTGGTAGCCAAAAGTTCAAGTTGAGGGACAGACAGGGAGCTGAGCTGCAGCTGCTTCCGATGTGATAATGACGCCCCTCCCCCGGCTGGGCTGACTCTGACCAAGGTCTTTCATAACCCTGTGGGGAGCTGCTGTCACTCCTGTGGTTTGGGAAGTGGCTCCCAGGGCCTCCTGCTGGGAACTTGGTCTAGGCTCCTTTGAGACAGGGCAGGAAAGTCACTCACTGGTTCTGTCCTGCCTGGAAGAAGCCTGGGAAGGAGGTGCTGGAGCTGCTTGGATTTGGAAGAGGTTATTTGAGGCTTACAGATCATCTCCTAGGGGGCTGAGAGGTGAGAGTGGCACCTCCCTTTACCTTGCTCTGTGGCCAGCCAAGTCTTCTTCTGGCCCTGAGAGGACCCTGTGGGGTCCATCTCCCAGGGAGGAGGGCAGCAGCAGGCTGCTATGATTCGCTGGTGGAGAAGACAGGGTACTGAGGACCCTGACTGCTGTGAGTGTAGGAACAGGATTCCTCTTTCTGCCAAATAGCTCAGAGAAGGGAGTAAGAGGCCTGATTTGGGAATCCAGGAGGCCCCACAGCTCTTTGTGGTGAATCTGGTACTTTTTGGCAAGTCTGAGGGTGGAATTAGTTTCTAGGGCCAGGGAATAAGATGTTTTTAGAGGGATTGGGCCTAGAAGGTAGAAAGGGGCTTCTTTTTTGTGAAAAGATTGGGGTGTAGACATGCCTGTGTGTGAGGGGAATTTTTCAGAACACACAAAAAGTACTCATCTCTGACTCCTGCCTGAGTCTGGGGGTGGAGCATCCAAAAGACTTCTAGAAGGTCAGAAGAAACCTCTTGAGAACTCCAGGTGCTTGTGCAGCAGAGGAAGGTTGAGACCCAAGGAAGGAGGGAGGGTTCCTTCCTCAGCACTGCCCTGAGCAGCCTAGAATCTGAGTCTTCTAGCTAGACCAGGTTGGCTTAAAACTTAGGGTTGTGATGAATGCTGCCAGCCATTGAAGCTAATCACTCCCAGGGGTATGTTCTCTGCCAACTAGGGCTGGGGATTCTCAGAGGTTGCCTAGATATGAGGGAGGGTGGCCACCTTCCTCACAGAGGACCCCATACTTCCCCATAGGGACAGTCCCATACCTAGTTGCTTTGTAGATAATTCCCTAGAGGCTGGATCCTTCTTGTTGACTCCTAAGTTAAAGAGTTTGGCTACTGAGACAAGTATTGAAAGAATCCTAGGTTCTCTGCCTGATTTCTTTTGGCTCCAGGCCAAGCTATTTTCTTTGGGGCCCTATGAGAGGTTGGGGCTGATCTGAGAGGCTGACGCCAAGGCCAGGGCCAGGAGAGAGACAGCTGTGGCTGTGGGCCTGGAAGAAGTTGCATTTCTGCCTCAAGAAGGGTGGGGTTGCCATTTCTGCCTCAAGAAGGAGTCAAACCCACAAGTTCCTTCCTGAGATAAAACAATGAAGAAATCCTCATGTGTGCAACTTGGAAATGGGGCCAGGTCTGAGAACCCTAGAAGAATGGATTGGAGGGAAGCTCTCAGCCTTCCTCTAAGATCTCGAATTGGTATACAGGCTTGGGTAGGGGTGGGGATAGGGTTTGGTCCCTAAGGATCACTTGGATCCATCCTGTCTGGCTTAGCCTCCACTTACCCTCATGAGAGTTAAGTGGCACTGGGCACCAGGGGTTCCAGCTGAAGGGAGTGGGGTGGGGTGCTCTACCTCAGGACCCACCCCTGATGTCTCACTAAGGGGATGTGGGTTGGGTTAAGCAACCTTCCATTTGAGGAACCTCAGAAGAGACTTGAGTGGCTGTGTCATAGGAGGAGTGGCTTCATGCTTACTCCTGTATATTCAAGATGTGTGGACTTGGTTGAGATGCAGAGTTGAGGGTGGGAGGCTTAGTGGTGATCTCCCCTTTCATAATCTTTGGGGTTTGGAAATTTCCTTCTGCTTCATTCCAAAGGATCCTCAAGTTCATGGTGATGTTGGTGATATCTGTCAGTCTTACAACCTTGGCTGGAGAAGTCCTCAGAGCCCTGAATGAAGTCAGAAGGCCTGATCATTGGCCCTTTAAAGATAATCAGACAGGCTTAGAAGGGATAATGCATGTAAAGCATGTTGCCTGGGCAACTGATCAATAAATGTTCAAAGCAAATCCCTGCAGCTCTTCTCTGCCTGGGACTCCATGGTGCCAGGTATTAAAACCAGAAGCAAGGGCCGGGTGTAATGGCTCATGCCTATAATCCTAACACTCTGGCAGGTTGAGGTGGGTGAATTGCTTGAGTTCAGGAGTTCCAGACCACCCTGAGTAAGTGGATCACTTATGCCTAAGAGTTTGAGATTGCTGTGAGCTATGATGCTACAGCACTCTACCGAGGGTGACAGTGAGAGTCTGTTTCAAAAACAAAAAAAAAAGAAAAAAAATAAGTAGAAGAACTGGGGTCTTAAGCTTCAAACATTTGGTGGGCTTCCTTCCTGTGAGATTGCTCTTTGCTCCTCCCCTACCTTCTCTAGTTGATAACCTCACCATTTTCTCCCATCACTCAGGACTGGGAGGTGCTGGTCCTTGGGAAGCTCAAGTGGGACCTGGCTGCTGTGATTGCTCATGATTTCCTAGCCCTGATTCTGCACCGACTGTCTCTGCCCAGTGATCGACAGGCCTTGGTGAAAAAGCATGCCCAGACCTTCTTGGCCCTCTGTGCTACAGATTACACCTTTGCCATGTACCCACCGTCCATGATCGCAACGGGCAGCGTTGGGGCTGCAGTGCAAGGCCTGGGTGCCTGTTCCACCTCTGGGGACGAGCTCACGGAGCTGCTGGCAGGGATCACAGGCACTGAAGTGGATTGCCTGAGACCTGTCAGGAGCAGATTGAAGCTGCGCTCAGGGAGAGCCTTAGGGAAGCCACTCAGACCAGCTCCAGCCCAGCACCCAAAGCCCCCCAGGGCTCCAGCAGCCAGGGGCCTACCCAGACCAGCACTCCCATAGATGTCACA
>CAUYON010029143.1:0-16993 GCA_963573935.1 Arctocebus calabarensis | reverse complement strand
CAGGATCCTGAGTTGAAAGTTTTTGTTTTAGGAGATTAAAAGCTGATGCCCATTCTCTTCTAGCTTGAAAGATTTGATCAGAGAGATCTGCAGTTATTCTAATATTCTTCCCCTTGTAGGTAATAGATTTCTTGCATCTGGTTGCTTTCAGAACTTTCTCTTTCATATTAGCTTTAGTAAACTTAATTATGATGTGCCTCGAGGCGGTCTTATTCGGGTTGAGTTGTGCTGGGGTTCTGAAACTGCTATCTGAATCTCAGAATCTCTTGGCATGTCTGGAAAATTCTCTTTCATAATCTCATAAAGAAGAGACTCTGGGCCCTGTGATGCCACTTCATCATTTTCAGGTATCCCTATGAGACAAGTATTGGTTTTCTTCAAGTTATCTGAAAGCTGTGTGAGAGAATGATCCGTTTTGGACTTCCGTTTCTCTAGCAATTCTCTTGCCTCAGACTCCCAAGAAGTTGGGACTACAGGCACCCACCACAATATCCGGCTATTTTTAGAGAGGAGGTCTCACTCTGGCTCAGGTTGGTCTCGAACCTGTGAGCTCAGGTGATCCACTGGCCTTGGCCTCCCAGAGACAAGATCTTTCTTTGGCATGTGGATGTCCAGTTGTCTCTGGCACCATTTGTTGAAAAGATTATTCTATCCTCATACTCATACCCTTGTTGAAAATTGGTTGACCATAGTGTAGATTTACTTTTCAACTCTTAATTGATATATATGTCTATCCTTGTGCCAGTACTTTATTCTTGATAACTATAGATTTATGATAAGTTTGTAATTTGGGAAGTTCTCCAAATTTGTTCTTTTTCCCGGCTGTTTTGCCTATAATAGATCTTCTGCATTACCATATAAACTTTAGAATCAGTTTATAAATCCCAAGACCCCAAAAAGTCAGTTGAGTTTTTTGGGGGGATTATGTTATGTTTGGAAGTATAGCCATCTTCTTCTTCTTCTTATTATTATTTTAAGGCCGGGGCTGGGTTTGAACCCACCACCCCCAGCATATGGGGATAGCACCCTACTCCTTTCTGCCATAGGTGCCATTGGGAGTATAGCCATCTTAACAATATTAAGTCTTTCAGTCCATGAACATGGGCTGTCTCCCCATTTATTAGGATCTTTAATTTTTTTCAATAATATTTTATAGTTTTTAGTATATAAGCCTTGTGCTTTTTTATTACTAAGTATTTTGTTTTCTGATAAGATTCTACATTAAATTGTTTTCTCAATTTTATTTTTTGGATTATTCATTACTAATGCATAAAACTACAATTGATTTTATATACTAAGACCTTGCTGAACTCCTTTATTAATCCTAATTTTTTCTTGTGAATTCTTCAGTCTTTTTTAGATATAAGACCATATTTTGGAATATGAGATAATTCGAGATTTGAGATAATTTTCTTCTTTCTTTGCAATCTGCCTTTTGGTTTTTATTCTTGCCTAATTGCCCTGGCTACTCCAACATTATGTTGAGTAGTTAATGGTAAGAGTGGAAAATCTTGTCTTATTTCTTATCTTAAAGGGCAAACAATCCATCTTTTATCATTACACATGATGTTAGTGTGGTTTTTCATAGATTTTCTTTATACATTATCAGTTTTCTGACAGTTTTGTCATTAAATGGTCTTGGAGTAACACTATCCAACAGGCTTGTATGTGATAACGGCAGATCATATGTAAAAGAATTGCAAAGCACAAATGCTATTTAACAGGTAGTATTTATGGAAACCCAAAGACAGAGGAACAAAAACAAAGACATTAATGGAAGTTTAATCATTAACACTTACGGTTACAGGAAATAGTAAACACAGCCTAAGTTTTAGAAGAAACATAAAAGCTCACACTAAAGGCCTATTTATTTCAGTTCCTTTTATGAAGTATGTCATATCTGGCTTTCAATAAGAAAAACTACAAAACATTATAAAAGACAAAAATTGTGCTTGCTTTGGCAGCACATACACTAAAATTGGAATGATGCAGAGAAGATTAGCATGGCCCCTGTGCATGACATGCAAATTTGTGAAGCATACCGTATTTTTGGACGTACTACACCTTTCACCTAAGGATTCTACCTTTTGTTTAACACAATCAAACAGTAGTCCCAAGAGACAGAATAAAAAATAAAATAAAAATAAGGACAAAAATGCTGTCTTAATAGACAAAGCAAGCATCAGAACTAGACTTAGATATGGCAGAGACTGTGAATTAAAATAACTGATTCATATATACCAAGGGTTTTCATGACAAAGGTAGACAACATGCAAGAGCAGATGGGTAATACAAACACAGAGATAGAAACTCTAAGAATTTAAAAATGCTAGAAATTAAAAAAGTTACTGTAACAGAACACCTCTGATGAGTTCATCAATAGACTGAGCATGAATGAGGAAAGAATAAGTGGTCTAGAAGATATGCCAATAGAACTTCCTGAACTAAAAGGCAAAAATGAAAATGAACAAAAAAATCAGAACAAATATCTCAGAACTGTGGCACAATTATAAAAGCTATAATATACAGCTTATTTTTATTTTTATAGGGTTAGTAGTGATGACCCTCTTTAAATTCTGATTTTAGTATTTGAATCTTCTTTTTTCTTGGGAAGTCTACCTTAAGTTTTGTTAGTTTTATTGCTCTTTCAAAGAATCAACTTTTGGTTCTGTTGATTTTTCTGCCACTCTCTATTTCATTTATTTTGTTCTATTGCTTATTATTTTCTTACATCTTTTTGTTTTGGGTTTCATTTTCTCTTCCTTTTCAGTTTCTTAGTGTGAAAGTCTAGGTTATTTGAGGTCTGCTTTCTTTTTTAACTTTTTTTTTTTTTTTTTGAGACAGAGCCTCAAGCTGTCACCCTGGATAGAGTGCCGTGGCATTGCAGCTCACAGCAACCTCCAATTCCTGGGCTCAAGCGAGTCTCCTGCCTCTGCCTCCCAAGTAGCTGGGACTACGGGCGCCCACCACAACGCCCGGCCATTTTTTGGTTGCAGCCGTCATTGTTGTTTGGCGGGCCCGGGGGCTGGATTCGAACCTGCCAGCTCAGGTGTACATGGCTGGCGCCTTAGCCCGTTGAGCCACAGGTGCCGAGCCTGTTTTTTAACTTTTTTAACTCTGCTATAAATTTAGTTGTGAGCAATGGTATAGATGTATCTCGTCAAACCAGAATGTTGTGTTTTCATTTATCTAAAAGTATTTTCTTATTTCCCTTGTGATTTATTATTTTAGTCATTGATTAGTTAGGAGTGTGCTTTTAATTTTCACATATTCATATATTTTTCAAATTTACTTATGTTATTAGTTTCTATTTAATGCCATTGTAGTTGGAAAACAATTTGTGTGATTTTAATCCCTTCAAAAATTTGAAGTTTGATTAATGGCCTTCCATCTATGTTCCATGTATGTCAGAGAGGAATAATATTCTTTTGTTGTTAGGTGATGTAGTCTTTAGATGTTTTCTGCATGTTTGTCAATTTTTTCTCTAGTTACTCAAACCATTATTGAAGTTGGGTAATGAAGTCTCTCACTATATTACAATTGTCTGTCTCCCTTCAATTCTATTGACTTTGCTTCATGTATTTTGGATCTCTGTTTTTAGTTGCCTATAGGTTTATAATTACTATATTTTCCTGATGAATTGATAATTTTAGCATTATAAAATGTTTCTTTTAATGTCTAGTGGCACCATTTATTTATTTTTTCCTTTTATTAAGTCTATTTATTTTAATGTCTATTTTGTCTGATTATTACTATAGTCACTCCACGTCTTTTATGGTTGCTGTTTGCATAGTATACTATTTCTATCTTTCAATTTACTTGTATGTTTGAACCCAATATGTGTTTTCTGAGGGGAGCACATAGCTAGGTCTTGCTTTCTTATTCAGTCTGACAATCTCTGCCCTTTGATTGGATTGTATAATCTGTTCATATTTAGCATTTGTGTTTGTACAGTCTGATTTATTACTGTCGTTTTGCTTCTTTTCAAGAAATATGTCTCATATCTTTTTCTCCCCTGTTGCCCCTTTTCTTCTTTCTTTTATATTAAGTGAATATTTTCTGGCAGAACTTAATAATTTTTCAAATCATATTTTTTGAATTACTTTCTTCATGTTTGCTCTAGTCTAGAACTTAGGTATATCTTATCTTGTATTTATTATTTTATAATTTTCACTTTAAAAGGCATTTACCTGTGGAGAGGGTCTGTGACACTTCCTATGCCAGTGCGTAGTTAATCCTCACCATATCACTTTTCAGTCTCTTTCATGCAGCAGCATTCAATCTTTTGAACATTCAGGAACAGTTGGAACTAAACCCTGTATAGAGAAAATAGAGAGAAAAGTTAAGTCATTTACTATCCCACACAGCAGAGCTGCTCTTTATCTCATGCCAACCACTTCAAACAAAAAATTTAGAACCATAGCCAAAATGACATGGTGAGGATTGATGTAGAGGATGACTCCTTTATGACACAGATCTCCAGTGTTACCTGTTGTTATATTCGAAGTCACACAAATTTATTCTGTTTTAATATTTGAAATTCATTTTAAAGAGCTTCCAGTGCCTACTCCTAGTTCTGTGAGCGTTAAGAGGGCCTTTGTCTAATTGCATCAAAGAGTTCAGATTTATGATAACATTCCCATACAGGAACAATTAGTGAATAATTAAGGAAAAAATCAGGCAGCACTGTTTTGGAACACAATAGAAGTTCAGAAAAGGGAGAGATTGTATAGGTTGGAGGAACTGGTTGAGGCTGCTGAGAGACTCAAGTTAGATCTTGAAGGATGAGCACGATTAGATCAGCAGTGAGGGAGGGGGATGGTGTCTGCATTCAGAGGACCCCAGATTTCTTTCTTCTTGCCTGAAGAAAGTTAATTTACAATTAACATCCATTGTTGACTCGATTGAAGAGAAAGGAATAACTTTCTGATCTGATCTGATAGCTCTTCCTTGAAAGGCAGTGTATAATCTTATTCAGTGTATAATCTGCAGACCAAGAACATCAGCATTACTTTTTTATTACAAGGGCAATTCTTGTTATACATGCAAGTTTCCAGATCTTCCTCCAGACTTATTAACTCAAAATTTGGGGGGGCTGGGCCTGAAAATGTATACTTTATCAAGTTCACGATGCTAAAGATTGACAACCCTGTTCTCAAGTGTTTTACCCAGGCACCCCTTATATCTAGAGAATCCTTGAAATGTAGCCAGGACCTGTGAATGGACCAGATCTGGGCAGGTACTGATATCCGATTAACAGACTGAGTAAGTGGAAAACTGCATGACTGCACCAAGGCCAGCAGAGTAGTTAAAAAAAATAAATAGTAGAATGCCTGGCTCTCATCTCCCACAGCTGCCTCACATTTTTCAATCTCAGGCACTGGGCAGCAGAAGCAGTGGGTGGTGCTGGCTCTCTGGCACAGGGCAAGTCTGGCTATCAGGAAAAGCAGCAGCCTGTTTAAAGTGCTCTCATGAAAATAATCCACTATCAGCAAGGTTGTTACTCAATTCTCATTCCCCTGACAGGAAAGCAGAACCATAACCAAGACTCCCAGTCACACTGTCAACCCCATTTCATACTTCCCCCTTATTCTTTTCATTAACATCAATTTTGGGGAAAATTTTCCTGATTCATTGACTCTCCAAGTCCACAAATTATGGGAGTCTTCCTTTGCTCTCACTCTGGAGAGCATGATGAGAACCACTTAACTAATATTGGTTTCCCAACAGCCTCTTTTAGCACAATAATGATAAGAGGGGTTTAGAAGGGAGGGTCTCCAGGGGAGGTCAGGGTTCCTTTGAGAAAGACCTGTCCAGATGGATGGGCTGGGCTTTCCAAGGCCCAGTAGTTTGGTTTCCAGGGGTGGTTGGATGCCGCAGCCAAGAACACAAAGTAGGGAAGGTTTTATTGACAGCTCGTAAGAGGATACTCTGAAAGAATGATTGACGGTTACTGCTATCCCTAGACAATGAATAGGCATGTATATAACCCAGGGAAAAAGCATGTGCAAATACATATGTGTAAATGTATATATGTTGCTGTGTGTTACCAAAATGAATGTGTCTCTCACTGTCTTTGCCATGGACAAATGATCAAAACCAGCTGCTCCGTAGTTCTTCAATGAAAGGAATCAAGGGTGGAGCTGGTAGTTAAGGGGGTTCTGCAGACACACTTCAGCATCAGGCTGACTTATCACTTCTCTGGAAACAGTTAACACGCCTGGCTCGAGCCACCTGTCATGTGCGTGTGATGTGCCTCTGAGAAGTTCTGTAGATGACAGGTATTTACTTCACCCCAAATCTGACAGGCAAAGGGTCACATCACAGGGGAAGCCGGTTTGCTTCTGAGCCAGTTCATTTGCATTTCTCATTAATCCAGGCTAGCCCCTTTTCCAAGTCTCCACCATAATCTATTCAAAACAGTTCAAACATTTGATTTTGTTTTGGTTGAGTTTACTCTAATGTGGTTTCTGCATAGCTCTCTCTTTTATGGTAATCAAATGTTCTGCCAACATTTCTCCTGCTATGTGCACTAGCTAAGGAAACCAGATGCTTTGGGTTGATCTTTTCAATGTATCTGAGTGTTGTTTTTGTTTAGTATTTCAGAAGTTTGGCTAAAGAGCACCGTTTAATAAATCTGACCCCTGGTGTACCCCATTTCCCAACCTACTAATAGTTTTGGCTACTGCTCCCATCTTGATTTGAAATTGCTCCCCGTCACTGTGTGATGATTGGTGGAAAGATGAGCGCATTTAATTCATGTTGTTTGATTTGCTTAATTTTCCTGTTGACCATTTATTCCATTCTGTAGGTTAAAGAGGGTGGGTAGAAGAGCTCAACAGCTGAGTCAGAACCACGCCTGCTATTGTCTCTCAACGAATCACAGACCTGGGTGGAATTGTTCTTTGATGTGTGGGGGGTTTATTTTTCCCTTCACACCATCAGTGAGGAAAGGAAGCAGGCCAGCTCTCGTGGGAGTATTGGCTTATAACGCAGACTGAAAGTGTTTCAGAAAAGTAACTTGGCATTGAATCAAACTAATAAGTGGAACTGTTGTCTGTATGGATTGAAAAAAGACTTTCAAAGTCCTCAGAGTTTGTGGGAAAGAGAAGAGGAGAGGGCTAAGGTGAACTCTGTCAGAAGGAGCTTCGTAAAATATGAGGCTTGAAGGTAACACACTAGGAAGGATCCCTTCTCAATGGGGAGATACAGAAGGAAAGAACTGGGAACTTTAGCCTTCTCTAGCCCCAGTTCTCCCCTCTCAGTTGGTTATTATGATTCTCTGCTTAGATTTATACAGAATACAGGAGTGGAAAGTGGAAACTAGTATTCAATGACCTAATTCAGTAGTCAAATAAAACCAAAGAGGGTCAAGGGGGTCCCCAAGACTGGGTATAGGATACTGGAAAGAATAGAGATAGGAGCAGCATTCGAGATTACATATGGCAGCCAATAATGACTGAACCATAGAAGACAGAGAAGAGATAGGCTAGATTTATGCTTAAAAAAAAATGAGATAAGAGGTTCTTCTTCCAAGGACCTTTAATGCTGGCTCTGAGACCTGGAATTTGAGGCTCTAGAAGACACAGGAAAGCATAAAAGGAAACAAAAGTTCCAAAGAAATAATAGAGGGTAACTGTTGATGGGTTAAATTTAGTTTAAGGTTATGAGTCTAAAATCCAAAGAAGAAGCACTAGGCATTGGCTTTTTAAGAACAATAGCTACAACCACACACATACAAATTCAAAAGAGAGACAAATATGAAATCTCCAGGGAAGAATGATCAGACCAGAGTCTTGGCATTTATTCCAGATGTTCAAAAAATTGTATTTTCCCACTATGAGTCTGTGCCTTTGTGAAGTTTAGTAACAAGGGGTGGTCCATTTGAAGTGGGGCCCATACCACTACAATAAAGAGTAAATACTCATTAAATTCCAACTATGTGCCAAAGCAGTGTGAGGAAGCTTGGAGAAGAGTGGTGGAGACAAAGTCCTTGTCCTCTAGAAATGGGATAAAGAAGACTTAAAAGGGACATGGGCAGTTTTGGCAGAAGAGCAAGCAAGAGCTGAGAATAAAAATGAGCAAATTCATGAAAAATGGTACCATATTGTTAGTCCAAGTAGGACAATATATCTCAACTATAAGCTTTAGTTCTAGAAATCATTGACCAAGTTTGGATCATGTTGTAATTTTCAAAGCATACTTTTGAAAAGCTAGGCACATTTCATTTCATTTATGGGTTCTAATGAATTTAGTAAAGGGAAAATTGTCTTGGCTTAAGATGATTAATTTTGATAGTAGCCATATCAACAAGACCCAGATTAATGAGTTTCTCAACAATTATGCATGTTTATTATAGAGTAGTCAGAGATGGTTACACAACATGATTGAATGAATTGAAAATATTAATATGTCATTTTCAGAGTTTTTCTGGGTTGGCTCAATTAGAAGATGTAGATAAACTAGATTTCAACTATTGTGTCATTTAATTTTGTTGTTCCTTTTCCCTTTTTTTTAGCATTCTACTATTGATTCTGCACTTCTGTTAATTTTTTTCTTTTCTTTTTTTTTTTTTTAATTGTTGGGGATTCATACAAGAAACCTGGTTACACTGATTGCATTTGTTAGGTAAAGTCCCTCTTACAATCGTGTTTTGTCCCTAAAAGGTGTGGGACACACCAAGACCCCACCCGCCTCACTCCTTCCTTCTCTCTATTCTTCCTTTCCCCACCCCTCCCTCATTCTTTGTCTCTCTGCTTTCCCCTTCCCCCACCCCCACTGTGTCATTAAATGTTATTAACTCTCATATCAAAATCGAGTACATGGGATTCATGCTTCTCCATTCTTGTGATGCTTTACTAAGAATAATGTCTCTTCTGTTAATTTTGAAGACACGTATTACAGCCTATACACACGTGCAAATATTTGTGGAGGGGCATGACTAGGAGCAGAGGTTTTTATAACGTGTGGAGAAGGTCAAAGTGATGTCTTTTTTTGCAGCTTTTAGATGGGGCTGGGTTTGAACCCACCACCTTTGGCATATGAGGCCAGCACCCTACTCCTCTGAGCCACAGGCACCCTCCTCAAAGTGATGTCTTGATGTTGATGACTTTGGGGAGCAATGGACCCCTGGAAATGCAAATATTTATAAGGAAATAATTTCAAAGCTTCTCTGGGATGTGATACGGGAAGCCAATGCTGATATTTTGAAGTAGGCTGAATTATGGTTTTAAAATTCTGATCATAGGAAGTGGAAAGTCTTGTGATATTGATAGCACTGCCAATAAGTTTGGAGAAGGAGGTTAGCTTTTTCTTTCTTTGGCTGTAGATGTGTGTATGATGGCAGGACATTTATGTGGAGGTGGTGTGCTAGAAAATTAGAAAAATGATTCTAATTATTACCTTTCATGAATCTACTTTTCTTTTTGACTCCACATTTCTTAAAACATGATTTTATATCTCCTTCCATCAACAGGAGAGGTTTTTTTCCCCCACCCTTCAAATCTAGGCCAGTCATGTGCCTTGCTTTGGTCCATTAGAATTATCTGGTAGAATTCACTGTTCCAGTTCTGAGCCTTGAACACTGTGTTTGCTCTTTGTAGACCTAACATCATCCGAGCAAGCCTTGCTTGAGGGTGAGAAATGACATGAACAAGGCTAAGTCACCTTTCTTGTCCCCACTAAGGCCATCTAAGCACCCACTAAGACTTGTGTGCACAGACACCCCCGAACACACCCAGCTGAGATCAGTCATGTCAGACCCACCTTGTAAATCCATCCAGAGTACTCATATATTCACACACAGTAAAAACCAGTTACTATTTTATACCACTAAGTTTTAAGGTGGTTTGTTATGCATCATTAGTGTGACAATGGTTAATTGATACAAGTATCTTAGAATTCACGTGGCAAATCTAACAAGACAAGGAGAAGAAGCAGGAGATTATTCCTACAGTTGATAGGAAAACCACATGATTATGAACCACTTAATGGAAATACTATATGGAGAAAAATTGGAAGGGGTGGTCATTGGGCAGGAAGAGAAATAAGACTCTGCCAAGATGTTACCAGAAAAGCATCTCTGAAGTCTAGACATAAACTACCACAACACTAGAAAAAGCAGGAGAAAGAACACACCTTGGTAGAAAGATTTGTCCATAGGGGAATGAAAGAGTTTGACGCAAACAAAACTTGCAGGGTAATGGACAGAAACCGGATTATAGGATGTTAAGAAGGGAGGAGGAAGAGACAATTCCAAGTTCACAGGATTTCTTCATGGGGCTCTAATGGGTGGCAGAAAGGAGGTCTTCCTAGTAGAGGGACAGATGTGTCCTTAAGTACAGAGTGGTCAAACCAGACAGAAGAGGCTGAAGACTCAGGGGAGGGGGTGAGGATATGCCAGGGCTACTCACGACTACTCTGTCATGGTAAGACCATCAAGTACGCATGTGACTTGAGGTCCTTTAGCATTTGCAGGTATTCATTAATTCTGTGAAATTCGTCTGTAAGATTCAGTTACATATTCTAGGTTGGGAGCGGTCCGAGAGCCAAAAATAACATAGCTATCATATTATTTTACTCATGTTACAAATCAGTAACTTTAGATATCAAGTAGTTAAATAACTTGCTCAGAGTCAAACAGGAAGCCTGTTACTGAGTTGCTGAAAGACCCCAGTTTTACAAATAAACTTCTTGTCCACTAGCTTTTCACCAAATGAGTTAGAAGTCAGGTTAAGTTCACTTATTTATGGATCTATTGAGTTAAGCAAAAAAAAAAAAAAAAAAGAAAGAAAAGTTATTTCTTGTGGTGGGTCCTAAATATCAGAAGGTCCTTGTATCTGAGGAAGTATTTACTTTTCTATCTTGTTTATTTTATTCATTTTTTTTTTTACTCTTTACACACCTCTTTACTTTTTACAGACATTTTTGGCTATCTTTGTTTTAAGATAGTACATGCTAGGACTGAGTCAACGACATTGTTTTTTCCTGATCCATGTTGATTTTTTATAGGCAACAGAAAACATTTGGAAGGCATGTATTATGTTCCAGAGTCTAAGATTCATAACTTTTCAGGGAAATCTTTTTGATGGACTAGTGAGTCTAAAATATGAAAGGTGACCACCATCTTTGGGAAATATACTTAGGTGAATTAGCTTGTGAGGGTTATAATAATGCCTACCACTTTGAAGCTTAGATTTCTCCTATAAGATTATCTCTCGACTTTGCTAACTTCCCTCTCCTTGGTTGGTTCCTGGAAAGTTGTCAACCACCACAGAGCTTTCCAACATCCGGATTCTATATAGAATAAGAGTTGGGTACTTTAAAAGTAGAAGCTGCTCATCAACCACTCTGACCCATGGGAATACAGCTTTTCTTTTTCTATTTTAACTATAGTTTAAGAAAGCTAATGAATAGTAACGACCATATGTACTCACCTATGAAACGACATCGCACGTGAGATGCACTCCAGTTTCCAAGGCAAATGGGACACGTGTTTGAATCTGGGGAAAAGGAAGTGGATGGAGATTGGATAAGAAGAGACATGCAACAAGGAAAAAGAGAGAAGACGTGCTGAGTATAGAAAGCAAATGGGGTGGAGAAGAATGTAAGGCATACAGAGAAGGCAGATGAGTTTTTGATTTTATATTTCAAAAAACTGAAAAGGTTGCATTTCAAGAGAGTGTGCGTGTATTTCCTTGTCATTGCATCAACAGTTAGACTCAGTCTCAAGGGTCTGATGCACTGCGATGACATTAATTCAATTAATTGTCTCCTGCAACTGTGAAACTGGCTCACCAAGTTCTTTTCTGCTGGGGGAAACTGAGACAGAGGAAATAGTGCCTCACCCTAGGACATGGTGGAGCGGGCATGAGCCTGGCAATCAAGGTGCTGAGCAGCCTGCCCAGAGGAGACGCCCACTCCAGCTTCGTATTTTAATAATAAGTCATGGTATGTTATTTCCAATTGCACTTGTCTTATTCATTATAATGAGTACTTGGGCCCCCGAAAGCATCATTGAAAGAAGCTGAAAACCAAAACCATACAGAAGAGTGAAGGAAAATAAAAAAAGACACCCCTGGGAGTTGTTACCTTGAGGTCTAACCATTGCACACGGCTGCCTTTCCCAGTCGCTGGCTCCCTCTGGTCCCTCTGATCCCTCCGCTTTCTTTTGCCTTGGGCTGCTTGGCTTTCCCCCTGGATTCTGGTGCTAGCAAGGTTACTGTGCATCCCATGTCATACATACAGCACACAGCAAATGCCTCTCTTTGGCTTCCTTTCCTTGGGTATCAAAGTCCCCCCACAGCCCAAGTGTGCTGCAGAACCTTTGTGGAGGGCCTCTGCGGGCCCAAGTGCTCCCTCTCCCACCCCCGCGATCTGTGCCCTTTTCATGCTTTATTTGCAGTCCTCAGCCTGCTTCTATCCCACCAGGCCTCTGTGCCTTGCCTGTCTTTGAAATCCGTGTTGGAATCTTTTCATCACGTTGCCTCAGCCTGAAAGGACGCCTGTTTCTTGCCCCTTCCTCGCTTAGATTTATGGCCCTTGTCAGGCCTTCCCGCCGTGGCCTCTGACAGCGCCTGCCTTGCCTCTCATCAGATTCATCGCTGTTCCTAAGGTCCTTTAAGATTTTAATGCTAAGTCTATAAATTTACTTTCCTCTGTGCTTTAACCTTTCCTCAGACCTTCCCATTGTCTGATGGGCTGTCCCCCAAGCCTTGATTTGCAGCCCTGTGCCTGTGCTTCAGGGCAAGCTGGAGGAGGAGGGGGTCGGGTGGAAGGGATGGAGGGGGACATGGAAACCGAGAGATGAATTTAGATTTCCATCACCTCCAGCTATTCTTTAGAGTTTGATAGGGATTGACATTTTTCCTTCAAAGCTGTGATTTGCTGAGGACTTGTGGTGGCTTTTCATTAAAATAGCATCTGAGAGTTAAAAAAAAAATGGGGTGGGAGAGAGAGTAGCTGAGCAGATACTCTACCTCCCCTAATAAATGCATCTGAGCTTACATTTTTCCTTTCCGATGTGTCAGCTGGGGATTCTCTTCCATTTCCAACACACATGGGCACTGCTTAAATCACTCTGATTTCTCTCTCAGGCAGACTTCTGCTGAGAAACTTTTCACACCTTAAGATAATAAAGGCCCCAGTTGAGAGGGTGGAAATGGCAATCGCTGGAAATTTCAGGGGAGAAGAGGAGGTCATTGCAGAGAAATAAAGAGCTTACCAGCTCAGGGAAGCACGTTGAGTGCTCTGGAAGTATGATTTCAGAATTCATTTCATCTTCCCTTGGCCTTGGAGGTGTTAACAGAGGCTGGCTTTTCCTTTACTGGGGTGCTGGGCAGCTGTAAGGAGGTGGAAGGTTGGCGGAAGGAGTGGAGGAGAAAGGAAAGAAGGACTTTTGTGTTTAAACCTCTTTGATTCTGTGGCTTGCTCAACTTGAAATTTTTTCAGACCATGAGTTGAAGGAGCAGGCATTGATGGATCACAGAAATGTGGACCCCTCGTGGCAGTCTTGACACATCATGGCAGGCCTGAGTGAGCTCAAGGCCTTTGCCATGTGAGAGCATTGGTCTAGAAGACCTCATTCCTTTTCCTTGTTTGGATTCCGGAACGTGGGTCCCTCGTGCCCCGCATGCTTTTTTCTCCAACTCTGAGACAGGCTTCCACTGCTGTGAGCTGAGTTTTGTTCATGCTGCCTTTGTCCTTCTGCCTCTAGCTGTTGCTACCTCCAAGGTCCTTAAGCTACTGCCAGGGCTGCTTCTCCAGCTTTGAAGACCCCCCACCCCATGCACACAAGTAAGTGATTAGTGCTTCTTAAAAGCCAACTTTAGATTGTTCGATACTCAAACAAAAGTACTTAGCAATAGAATGGGGCAGAGACTGGCTAAATATTCACTTCACCAGTTCGCCTTTGCCGTTGGGTATGTGGCTACGTTACTTTTGCCAGTCTCCTTTGCAGGTGTGAAATTTGTAGCTGTATGACTGAGTTCCAGCTAACGGGAGGTGGGTAGAAGTGATGTCCGCCATCCCAGGACCAGCCCATAAATTCCTACACAATGTTCTCTTGCTTCCCTTGACTGATGGTCACTTTTAAAATCTGCCACTCTCTGTGGAGGAGAGTCATAAAGCACTGAAAATGTCCTGATACCAAGGACTTTCTAACCATTGCCTCGGAACCCAATGCATTTGACTTGCTAAGTATTAGAAAAGCCCAATGAACTGTACAAATGCTAAGTTTGATCTGGTTTTCTTACAATGCAATGAGTTACCTTGAGGTCACATTCCTTCAATGAGGACCCTTTGCTCTAAGAAGTTATGAAAGCTGATGAAAGCTGGTGGAAAAGCTATGGAAGAATCCTTGCCACCTGGGAGGATGGGACGAATGATGAGGTCTCCTGTGCAGGGAGCTGGGGGAGATGGTGTTATTCTTCCCAGTTCTTCCCTTTATCTTGGTCTTTTGCCACCCTGCTTTGCAGACCTTGCCCCAGGAGTGGGCTGCACGTCCTGCCCTCTGTCTTGGAGCTGAGCTGTCTGACTTGGCTTTGGCCAATGGGATGGTAACAGCCACTACGCAAACTAAGGCTTTCTATGTGTGCACTTAGCTCCCCCTTGTACTTCTGCTGCACCCAGGGAAGAACACACCCCTGTCAGTCTATTAGGCTGAGGAGGACAGCAGAGCTGGATCCAGTTTGTAGCCTACAGCCATGCCCAGCTGGCTCAGACCAGATCACCCTACCACATATATGTCAATGCACATATCATGTGACCAATGATACTTTCAGCTGAGGCATAATTCACACAACATTCAGTATTTTAATTGTTTTAAAGTATGTAAGTCAGTGGCATTTAGGATGCTGGCAAAATGGTACAACTATCACCATTAGCTAGCTCCAGAGCATGTTCACCCCCAAAGGATACCCCAAACCCACTGAGCAGACACTCCCTGCTCCCCCCCGCCCCCAGCCCCTGGCAACCACTCACCTGCTTGGAATCATACTGCATGTGTCTTTTTTTTTTTTGTAGAGACGGAGTTTCACTTTATCGCCCTCGGTAGAGTACTATGGAATCGCACAGCTCATAGCAACTTGCAACTCCTGGGCTTTGGTGATTCTCTTGCCTCATGCATGTGTCCTTTTAAGTCATTTAGCATAATAGTTTTGAGGGTCATTGGTGTGGAGGCACATCATATTCATTTTTTTTTTTTTTTGCCTAAATAATATTCCATTACATGGATTTGTCACATTCTGTTATTCAATTGATACACGTTTGGATTGTTTCTACCTTTTGGCTATTATGAACAGTGCTAGTATGAATATCTCTGTACAGGTTTTGTTTGAACACCTGATTTCAATTATTTTGGGTACAGACTTTGATGTGGAATTGCTATGTTATATGATAATTCTACATATTCAATTTTTGAAGAGCTTCCCAAATTTTTGCCACAGTGTCTGTACCCTTTTACATTCCTACAGCAGAGCAGGAGCGTTCCAAGTTCTTCACATCCTCGCCAATACTGATTTTCTTTCTTTTGATAAAAATGTGTTATCATCGTCCTAGTGTATAAAGCAGCATCTCACTAGTTTCCATTTGCAATTTCCTGGTGACTGACACATTGAGCATCTTTCTCTTGAGCTTGTTGGCCATTTGTAGGTCTTTTTCTGAGAAATGTCCATTCAAATCATTTGCCCATTTTTTTTTTTTTTTTGAGACAGAGCCTCAAGCTGACACACTGGATAGAGTGCTGTGGCATCACAGCTCACAGCAACCTTCAAATCCTGGGCTCAAGCGAGTCTCTTGCTTCTGCCTCCGAAGTAGCTGGGACTATAGGTGCCCACCACAATGCCTGGCCATTATTTGATTGCAGCCATCATTATTGTTTGGCGGGCCTGGGCTGGATTCGAACCCACCAGCCAGCTCAGGTGTACGTGGCTGGTGCCTTAGCCCGTTGAGCCTCACGGGCCCAGCCAACATTTGCCCATTTTTCAACTGAGTTTTTTTTTTTTTTAATTGTTGGGGATTCATTGAGGGTAGAAGAAACCAGGTTACACTGATTGCATTTGTTAGGTAAAGTCCCTCTTACAATCGTTTTTGCCCCCCAAAGGTGTGATACACAGCAAGACCCCACCCCCCTTGCCCCTTCCCTCTCTCTACTCTTCCTTTCCCTACCTCTCCCTCATTCTTTCTCTCTCTGCTCTCCCCTTCCCTCACCCCCACCGTGTCATTAATTGTTATTAATTGTCCTCATATCAAAATTGAGTACATGGGATTCATGCTTCTCCATTCTTGTGATGCTTTACTAAGAATAATGTGTTCCACTTCCATCCAGGTTAATACAAAGGCTGTAGAGCCTCTATTTTTTTTTTAATGGCTGAATAGTATTCCATAGTGTACATATACCACAGCTTGTGAATCCATTCCTGGGTAGGTGGGCATTTAGGCTGTTTCCACATTTTGATGATTGTAAATTGAGCTGCAATAAACAGTCTAGTGCAAGTGTCTTTATGATAAAAGAAATTTTTTCCTTCTGGATAGATACCCAGTAATGGGTTTGTAGGATCAAATGGGAGGTCTAGCTTGAGTTCTCTGATAATTCTCCATACTTTCTTCCAAAAAGGTTGTATCAGTTTGCAGTCCCACCAGCAGTGTAAAAGTGCTCTCCACATCCATGCCAGCATCTGCAGTTTTGAGATTTTTTGATGTGGGCCATTCTCACTGGAGTTAGATGGTATCTCAGGGTGGTTTTGATTTGCATTTCTCTAATAATTAGGGATGATGAGCACTTTTTCATATGTTTGTTAGCTATTCGTCTGTCTTCTTTAGAGAAGGTTCTATTCATGTCTCTTGCCCATTGATATATGGGATTGTTGACTTTCTTCATGTGGATTAATTTGAGTTCTCTATAGATCCTGGATATCAAGCCTTTGTCTGATTCAAAAGATGCAAATATCCTTTCCCATTGGGTAGGATGTCTATTTGCTTTGGTTGTTGTCTCCTT
>CAUYON010029141.1:0-15359 GCA_963573935.1 Arctocebus calabarensis | reverse complement strand
AAAAAAAATTTTTTTTGAGATTGCTGTGAGCTATGTTGATGCCATGGCACTCTACCTAGGGTGGCACAGTAAGACTGTCCCCCCCCAAAAAAAGTCTCGAGCGGCACCTGTGGCTCAGCGAGTAGGGGGCCGGTCCCATGTACCGAGGGTAGCGGGTTCAAACCCAGCCCTGGCCAAACTGCATCAAAAAAATAGCTGGGTGGCTCGGCACCTGTGGCTCAGCGGGCTAAGTCGCCAGCCACGTACACCTGAGCTGGCAGGTTCGAATCCAGCCCGGGCCCACCAAACAACGGTGACGGCTGCAACAAAAAAATGGCTGGGCATTGTGGCGGGCGCCTGTGGTCCCAGCTACTTGGGAGGAGGAGGCAGGAGACTCGCTTGAGCCCAGGAATTGGAGGTTGCTGTGAGCTGTGATGCCACAGCACTCTATCCAGGGTCACAGCTTGAGGCTCTGTCTCAAAAAAAGAAAAGAAAAATAGCCGGGCGCTGTGGTGGGTGCCTATAGTCCCAGCTACTCGGGAGGCTGAGGCAAGAGAATCGCCTAAGCTCAGAGCTGGAGGTTGCTGTGAGCTGTGTGACGCCACGGCACTCTACCCCGGGCGATAGAGTGAGACTCTGTCTCTACCAAAAAAAAAGGTAAAATAACTTTACAGTAGAAAAACCAGGGGGAGCGCACCTTCCCGGATTAACATCACTGGTAAGGACAAACTGGCTTCGTGCCTCTGGGTATGAAGTGCTGGGAAGGATACAACATCGATCCTGTTGTATTCCTGCCAAAAGGGCAATCTAGTTATGGAGCAATAGCAGAAAGCTTAGCTGAGGAATACGCGATAGATTACCAGGTCTGTATTCTTCAGAAACGTTACGGCCATGAGCGACAGACAGTCTGAGGAGTTGTTCCAGATAAAAGGACCAAACAGACGTGGCAACATGCCGTGTGTGTCCCCAGATCAGACCTAGGTCAGATTTCTTTTTTTTTCTTTGCTATAAAGGATATTATTGAGACAATTGTTAAGAAATGAATAATGTGTGGATTAGATAATCATATTGTAGCTGCTAATTTTCCTGTTTGGATAATAGTAGTGGTTGGGGAAGAAAACATCTGTGTTTTGAGCCTATATTTTGTTTTGTTTTGTTTTTTGAGACAGAGCCTCAAGCTGTCATCCTGGATAGAGTGCTGTGGCATCACAGCTCACAGCAACCTCCAATTCCTGGGCTCAAGCGAGTCTCCTGCCTCCGCCTCCCAAGTAGCTGGGACTGCAGGTGCCCGCCACAACGCCCGGCCATTTTTTGGTTGCAGCTGTCATGTTGTTTGGTGGGCCCGGACTGGATTCAAACCCGCCAGCTCAGGTGTATGTGGCTGGCGCCTTAGCCTGTTGAGCCACAGGCGCCGAGCCTGAGCCTGTATTTTGTATCCTTCCTTTCCTTTGTCTCTTTATATAAATAAAAATTGTTTCTTAAAAATACATAAAGGAGGATGGCGCCTGTGGCTCAAAGGAGTAGAGTGCTGGTCCCATATGCTGGTGGTGGCGGGTTCAAACCCAGGCCTGGCCAAAAAAAAAAAAACTGCAAAAAAAAAAAAAAATACATAAAGGAAAAAAAGACATAAAGTTGTACTTGTGTAGTACATGGGTGTGCTTTGGGGTTTTTTTGGTTATTGTTGTTGTTTTGAGACGGTCTCACTCTATTGCTCTGAGTAGAGTGCCAGGTCATCATAGCTCACAGCAACCTCAAACTTCTGAATTCAAGCAATCCTCTAGCCTCTGCTTCCCAAGTAGCTGGAACTACAGCGGCCCAGCAGCACGCCTGGCTATAAAGTGTATTTTTTTTTTTTTTTTTTTTTGAGACAAAGTCTCACTATGTCACCCTCGGTAGTGTGCTGTGGCGTTAGCTCACAGCAACCTCAAACTCTTGGGCTTACGCGATTCTCTTGCCTCAGCCTCTCAAGTAGCTGGAACTACAGGAGCCTGCCACAACACCTGGCTATTTTTTTGTTGTAGTTGTCACAACACCGGGCTATTAAGGTGTATTTTTTAGAGACAGACTCTCACTTTGCTACCCTTAGTAGAGTGCTGTGACATCACAGCTCACACCAACCTCCAGCTCTTGGGCTTAGACAATTCTCTGGCCTCAGCCTCCTGAGTAGCTGGGACTACAGGCACCTGCCACAACACCTGGCTATTCTTTTTTTTGCAGTTTGGCCAGGGCTGGATTCCAACCCGCCACCCTCAGTATATGGGGTCAGCACCCTACTCACTGAGCCACAGGGGCCACCCTATGGTGTATTTTTTTTTTAATGCCTCTTTGGCCGGGGCCGGGCTTGACCCCGCCACCCCTGGTATATGGGACTGGCACCCTACTCTTTGAGCCACAGGCACTACATGGTGTATTTTTATTTTTATTTTTTATTTTTTTGATTGATTTTTTTACTTTTCTTTTCTTTTTTTCTTTTTTTGTAGAGACAGAGTCTCACTTTATCGCCCTTGGTAGAGTACTGTGGCACCGCAGCTCACAGCAACCTCCAACTCCTGGGCTTAGGCGCTTCTCTTGCCTCAGCCTCCCGAGTAGCTGGGACTACATGTGCCCGCCACAACGCCTGGCTATTTTTCTGTTTTGCAGTTCAGCTGAGACCTGGTTTGACCCTGCCACCTTTGGTATATGGGGCCGGTGCCCTACTCGATGAGCCCACGTGCCACTCGTACCTGGTGTTTTTTTTTTTTTTTTTTTTGAGACAGAGCCACAAGCTGTGACCCTGAATAGAGTGCTGTTGCATCACAGCTCACAGCAACCTCCAATTCCTGGGCTCAAGTAAGTCTCTTGCCGCCGCCTCCCAAGTAGCTGGGACTAGAGGCGCCCACCACAACGCCCTGCTATTTTTTGGTTGCAGCCATCATTGATGTTTGGTGGGCCTGGGCTGGATTCGAACCCGCCAGCTCAGGTATATGTGGCTGGCACTTTAGCCCGCTGAGCCACAGGCGCCAAGCCGATAGCTGGTGTATTTTTAAATACATTTAAAACAGCAGTTTCAAATCATCCCAGGAAAAACAAAAGTCTCAAGAAATACTTTTAGTCATTCAGTCATTTATTCAATATTTAACTATTAATTGAGTGCTTCTTATTTTATAAATAAAAAAATAATAATTGTGTGCATATTGTATCAATATTTCAGGCCTAGGATTACTTTCAATATTCTTTTTTTTTTTTTTTTCCAGTTTTTGGCCAGGGCTGGGTTTGAACCTGCCACTCTTGTTATGTGGGGCCAGCGCCCTACCCACTGAGCCACAGACACTGCCCTATTTTGAATATATTTTTTGGTGGTTTTTTTTTTTTTGGAAACAAGAGTCTCATTCTGTCACCCTAGGTAGAGTGCCATGGCATCATTGTAGCTCTCAGAAACCTCAGACTTCTGGGATCAAGCGATCCTTTTGCCTTAGCCTCCTGAGTAGCTGGAATTATAGCCACCTGCCACTACCTCCAGATAGTTTTTCTGTTTTTAGTAAAGACTAAGTCTGACTCTTGTTCAGGCTGGTCTCCAAATTGTGTGCTCAAGCAATCCACCCACCTTGGCCCCCAGAGTGCTAGGATTACAGGTGTGAGCCACTGTGCCCTAGCTACTTTGAATATTCAATGTAACAGGAGATTTTTTTCATCTATGTTCTCTAACTCCTTAATTTGCCATTCTTCTAATCAGAACATATATTCTTTGTAAACAAATATCCTGGATCATGAACAGATGCCAGCACACTATCATAAAATATGTAAATGTCAATAATATTCACAAGAAAAATTTCAGACTTCACACTTACCAACTGTGATTTAACACAATACAAGATTCATAACAATAAAATAAAAACAGGGGCAGCGCCATGGCTCAAAGGAGTAGAGTGCCGGCCCCATATGCCTGAGGTGGCGGGTTCAAACCTAGCCTCAGCCAAAAACTGCAAAAAAAAAAAGGTAGTCCGACCTGCTCAGGAAGGTAAATCCTCTTGAGCCCTGGGATTTAAGGGTGCAGTGATCACATAATTGCACCATATCCTACAGAGCAAGACCTTGTTTAAAAAAATAATAATAAAAAAATAAAATAAAATAAAAACAGAAGAAACATTCTGGCTTAGTGCCTGTAGCACAGTGGTTACAGCGCCAGACACATGCACCAAGGCTGGTGGGTTTGAGCCCCGCCGGGCCAGCTAAACAACAATGACAAATGCAACAAGAAAATAGCTGGGCATTGTGGCAGGCGCCTGTAGTCCCAGCTACTTGGGAGGCTGAGGCAAGAGAATCTCTTAAGCCCAAGAGTTTGAGGTTGCTGTGAGCTGTGACACCACAGCACTCTACCAAGGGTGACATAGTGACATTCTGTCTCAAAAAAAAAAAAAAAAAAAACACCACAAACACAACATGTAACTCCTGCAGCTTCTGCCAACAATTCACTGTTTCTGAAGCTGTGAAGAGGCTTATCGGTTCAGCCTGGAATCAGTGCCAGATGGGACATGGAGGCTCCCAGGTAAAGTAACAATTTGGCCTCAGTTAAAATTAATGCTATAGAGTGGCACCTGTGGCTCAAAGAAGTAGGGCACCGGCCCCATATGCTGGAAGTGGCGGGTTCAAACCCAGCCCTGGCCAAAAAAAATTAATGCTATGGGCTCAGCGCCTGTGGCTCAAGTGGCTAAGGTGCCAGCCACATATACCTGAACTGGCAGGTTCAAATCCAGCCCAGGCCAGCCAAACAACAATGACGCTGCAACAAAAAATAGCCAGGCGTTGTGGTGGGCGCCTATAGTCCCAGCTACTTGGGAAGTAGAGGCAGGAGAATCACTTGAGCCCAGGAGTTTGAGGTTGCTGTGAGCTGTGATGCCATAGCACTCTACCCAGGGCGACAGCTTGAGGCTCTGTCTCAAAAAATAAATAAATAAATAAAATTAATACTATGGAGGCCAGCGCAATGGCTCACACCTATAACCCTAGCACTCTGAGAGGCCGAGAGGGGTGGATTGCTTGAGCTCAAGGGTTCGAGACCAGCCTGAGCAAGAGTGAAACCCCCATCTCTACTAAAAATAGAAAAACTAGCCAAGAGTTGTAATTGGGTCTTGAAGTCCCAGCTACTCAGGAGGCTGAGGTAAGAGGATCAGTTGAGCCCAAGAGTTTGAGGTTGCTGTGAGCTATGATGACACAACTGCACTCTACCCAAGGCACAGAGTGAGACTCTGTCTCAAAAAATTAATTAATTAATTATAAATGTTCAGGTGCAGCACTTGTGGCTCAGTGAGTAGGGTGCCAGCCCCATATACTGAGGGTGGCAGGTTCAAACCCAGCCCTGGTCGAACTGCAACAATAACAAAAAATAGCCAGAGGTTTTGGCGGGGCGCCTATATTCCCAGCTACTTGGGAGGCTGAGGCAAGAGAATCGCCTGGGCCCAGGAGTTGGAGGTTGCTGTGAGCTATGATGCCACAGCACTCTACCATGGGTGCCATAGTGAGACTCTGTCTCTACCAAAAAAATAAATAAATAAAAAAAAATATTAAATGTTCAACATTTTTTTAGAGCATAGAAGAGACGGAAGAGAAGTGACAGCTGAGGCAGCTGACAACTTCTATTGTATTCTGGACTCTTCAATTTCATGAGCTGGACCCTGTTCCACTGGTAAGCTGTTATGGGATCATTTATTGTTTGAGCGCCCCCTGGAGGTCTCAATCTTTGACAAGAGACTAACCACGTTTGATACTCTACCTGGAAGGAGTTCTAGTAAATAGTTTTCTCAGCATCACTTTGGTTTTAGTGACAACTAGTGCTCATGATATTTTAGCATCTCTTATACAACGGCAACACAGGTATCTCCCCCACTAGCCCACCCTTAGCCAGCTCTGCTGGGAAGAACCCTGTACAAAGCAACTACTTTTTGGTTCTCCCTCTTGTCTCCACTCCTTTATTCTCCTTCCTTTAAAAATATCAAAGTAAGGGGTGGCGCCTGTAGCTCAGTGGGTAGGGCGCCGGCCATATACACTGAGGCTGCAGGTTCAAGCCTAGCCCGGGCCTGCTAACAACAATGACAACTGCAACAAAAAAAAAAATAGCCGGGAGTTGTGGCCGGTGCCTGAAGTCCCAGGTACTTGGGAGGCTGAGGCAAGAGAATGGCTTAAGCCCAAGAGTTTGAGGTTGCCATGAGCTGTGACGCTATGGCACTCAACCACAACATAGTGAGCCCCTGTCTCAAAAGAAAAAATCAAAGTGAATTTCTCCAAGCTTGTCCAGCCCAAAAATTATGACTGAATTTAACTGATGGACTGTCATAGTCACAGTTCAATCAAGCTGAAATCTCCCAAACATGGGTCTCTCATTATAAAAAAGAGATGTACTATTTGTAGTCTGAGATCCTAATAGTTTTAACAATCTACCCTAAGCACTTTCCCAGATTCACAGTTTTCCACAGTCATGGGCAAAAATGTATGTATGTATATGTGTATTTTGATACAGAATCTCACTCTGTTACTCTGGGGAGTGCAGTGATGTCATAGCTCACAGCAACTTCAAACTCCTGGGCTCAAGGGATCTTCTTGCATCAGCCTCCTGAGTAGCTGGGACTACAGGCACCTGCCATCACCTGGACTAATTATTTCTTGTTTCTTTTTTTTCTTTTTCTTTTTTTTTTTTTTTTGAGACAGCATCTCACTATGTCACCCTTGATAGAATGCTGTGGCATCACAGCTCACAGCAACCCTAAACTCTTGGGCTTAAGCGATTCTCTTGCCTCAGCCTCCCAAGTAGCTAGGACTACAGGTGCCCACCAAAACGCCTGGCTATTTTTTTGTTGCAGTTGTCATTGCTATTCAGCCGGCCTGGCCCAGGCTTGAACCCACCAGTCTGGGTGTATGTGGCCGGCGCCCTACCCACTGAGCCACGGTGCTGCCTGGACTAATTATTTCTATTTCTAGTGGAGACAGGATCTTGTTCTTGCTCATCAAACTTGAGCTCAAAGGATCCAGCTGCCTTGGCCTCCCAGAATGCTGGGATTACAGGTGTGAGCCACCTCAGCTGGCCCATCATGTCCAAAATTTAAGGGCTTACTACCTGCTAGATACAATTCTAAGAACTTCAGAATTCCTAGACTCTGTGTCAAAACCAACCAACCAACCCCACCCCCAGACACCTATCCCGCCTGCCACAGTTTTCTTGTGCCTGAGGCTGCATGCTGGCAGTTGGGCAGGGTCGTAATTTTCTCCCAGATGATTCTGATTCATTCTCTTCTTCCTCTCCCTGTGACAAAGTTGCAGGAAGACCCTTGGTCTTCAGCGTCGCACTCAGGTGCAGCACCTCGCGCCCTGTGCAGAGGGGACTGCAGGGCTCTGCGGGGTCCTGGTGGCAGCACGCCCTCTTGCTGTCCACCAGGGTCTCTCAGCAAAGTCTCAGCCTGTCATGGGGTGACCAGAATGAAAACAGAGACAGCTGGCTCGGTGCCTGTAGCTCAGTGGCTAGGGCACCAGCCACATACATCAGAGCTGGCAGGTTCGAACCCAGCCTGGGCCTGCCAACAAACAATGACAATTACAACAAAAAAATAGCCGGGCGTCGTGTTGGGCGCCTGTATCCCCAGCTACTTGGGTGGCTGAGGCAAGAGAGTCGCTTAAGCCCAAGAGTTTGAGGTTGCTGTGAGCTGTGATGCTATAGCACTCTACTGACGGCGACATGGTGAGACTGTCTCAAAACAAGAGCAAACAAACAATAAAACAGAGAGAGCTATCTGGCTGGGGAAAAAAAAAGGAATTAGGGAATCCATAAAAAGCCTTACCGAAACAGCAAAATGTTTACAAGGGACAAAACAAACAAACAAAACAAAAACAAAAAACGGAGGTGCGTGGCCAGGGTATATCCCTATTCGTTGTCTCTTCATACTCCAGAGCAGGGGTCCTCAAACTACGGCCCCCGGGCCACATACTTTGGTGTGAATTGTATTTGTTCCTGTTTTGTTTTTTACTTCAAAATAAGACATATGCGGTGTGCATAGGAATTTGTTCATAGTTTTTTTCTTTAAACTATAGTCCGGCCCTCCAACGGTCTGAGGGTCAGTGAATTGGCCCCCTGTTTAAACAGTTCGAGGACGCCTGCCCCAGAGCAATGATTCTCAGCCTAGTTTCCTTCCTCTCCTTTTCCCTTCCCCAGGAACATTTGGCAAAGACTGGAGACATTTTTGGTCATCACAACCGGGGTGGTGGCAGCGATGATACTGGCATCTTGTAGGTAGAGGCCAAGGATGCTGCTAAGCAGCCTGTAATTCAGGGGACAGCTCCCCCAGCAAATTCTCAGGCCCCAGTTGTGAACGGTGTGGCGGTTGAGAAGCCCTGGTCAACGCCTCTGCTTCTTGGGCCATTCATTCCCCTCCCTTATCCTTGAAGCGTGAAGGAGGCAGGGCAAAAATCATCAGCCATGGCTTCTCTGCAACCTTGTCCTTTCTCCTATCTCTGTGTCCAGTGTTTTACTTTCCTCTGCTAACAAGAAAGCTTTTTTTTTTTTGTAGAGACACAGTCTCACTTTATCGCCCTCAGTAGAGTGCCGTGGCATCACACAGCTCACAGCATCCTCCAACTCCTGGGTTTAGGCGATTCTCTTGCCTCAGCCTCCCAAGTAGCTGGGACTACAGGCGCTCGCCACAACGCCCGGCTATTATTTTTTTGTTGCAGTTTGGCTGGGGCCGGGTTTGAACCTGCCACCCTCGGTACACGGGACTGGCACCCTACTCACTGAGCCACAGGTGCTGCCCTAACAAGAAAGCTTTATGGGCCATAAGTAATTTCCTCAGATTCTCAGTGTGTAGTGGGTGAATCTTTAGCAATAAAGTCCCTTGAGCAAAGTGACTCCTTATCTCTGGTATGAAATCTGGAAACTCACGGAGGGACAAGAATAGCCTGAACAGAAGTGGCCTGGGAACATGATCTGTGACCTGCAGAGTTTGAGAAGCACTGTCTTTAAATGACCTTGACCCAGGACTGCTAAACTTTTCCAGAGCCATCTCTGTTTCTCTAGCTTAATTTAACATCATCCTAAAATATTTCCTCAGTTTTGTCACTCTGTTGGCCTGTGATGAAGTGTCTCCAATAACCACATCCCACTCCGTGACATGTCTTTATGATCGGTATTCCTACTGCACATGTAAATACAACAGGGAACTGGAACTGATGTTGTCATTTGATAACTTAAGAAATTTTAATTGGCTAAGAAAATGTATGCCTTGAAAAAAGAAGTCCTCTGTGGATTTTTTTCTTGTTCAAATGATTAGATGAGTCACATTCAGATCTGAATATGTTTTTTGTTTTTTTTTTGAGACAGAGCCTCAAGCTGTCACCTTGGATAGAGTGCTGTGGCATCACAGCTCACAGCAACCTCCAATTCCTGGGCTCAAGCAGGTCTCTTGCCTCTGCCTACCAAGTAGCTGGGACTATAGGCGCCCACCACAACGACCGGTCATTTTTTGGTTGCAGCTGTCATTGTTGTTTGGCGGGCCCGGGCTGGATTTGAACCCGCCAGCTCAGGTGTATGTGGCTGGCGCCTTAGCCCGTTGAGCCACAGGCACCGAGCCAGATCTGAATGTTTTATTACTATTCTGTTACATCTCATTCCTTGCGAGCTCTGGGGTAAGACTGAGCTTGTACAAAGGACTTGAAAGATTTAACAGTAGAGGCTTAGAAAGGCTAATGAGGCTTGGTGCCTGTGGCTCATCGGGCTAAGGCACCAGCCATGTACACCTGAGGTGGCGGGTTCGAATCCAGCCTGGCCCCCCAAACAACAATGACGGCTGCAACCAAAAAATGGCCAGGCGTTGTGGCGGGTGCCTGTAGTTCCAGCTACTTGGGAGGCAGAGGCAGGAGACTCGCTCGAGCCCAGGAATTGGAGGTTGCTGTGAGCTGTGATGCCACCGCACTCTATCCAGGGCGACAGCTTGAGGCTCTGTCTCAAAAAAAAAAAAAAAGAAAGGCTAATGAAAGACTTGGAACCAATTTCAAATGGAGAGAAAGAGTTCTTATACCTCTGCACATCCTTTACTTCTCAGTCTCTTACAAGGAGGACGCACTTCCAACTCTGTGTGGAAGTGCTCTAAACTTTCCCTCTGTTCTTAACTAAAATTTCTCTTTGTTACATGGAAAAAAAAGATTTAACCGTGACAAAAGGGCACAGAGGATCTGACTTTAAAACCTGTGTTCGGGTGCAGTACCTGTAACTCAGCGGCTAGGGCTCCAGCCACATACACGGGGGCTGGTGGGTTCGAACGGCCTGCTAAACAACAACAACAGCAAACAAACAAAGAAACAAACATAAAATAGGCGAGCATTGTGGTGGATGCTTATAGTTCCAAATACTTGGGAGGCTAAGGCAAAAGAATTGCTTAAGCCCAAGAGTTTGAGGTTACTGTTAGCTGTGAAGCCACAGCACTCTACTGAGGGTGACATAGTGAGACTCTGTCTCAAAAAAGAAAAAAACAAACAAACTGCTGTCTGGGTTTGGGGCGGACCATTTTCTGGGTTTGTATGAGCTTACTAGTACTGCAAATTGTATTTATTTATGTTGTTATTATTTTTTGACACAGTCTTACTTTGTCACCTTAGGTAGGGTGCTGTGGCATCATAGTTCACAGCAACCTCAAACTCTTGGGCTCAGGCGATCCTCTTGCCTAATCCTCCCAAGTAGCTGGGATTACAGGTGCCTGCTGCAATGCCTGGCAATGTTTTTTTTAGAGACAGTTTCACTTTGTCCCCCTCAGTAGAGTGCCAGGACAACCCCCAGCTCTTGGGTTTAGGCAATTCTCTTGCCTCAGCCTCCCAAGTAACTGGGACTACAGGCGACCCCCACAACACACGGCTATTTTTTGTTGTTGTTGTTGCATTTTGAACCCGCCACCCTCAATATATGGGGCTGGTGCCCTACTCACTGAGCCACAGGTGCCGCCCCATTGCCTGGCTATTTTTAGAGACAGGGTTGCTTGCTCAGACTGGTCTTTAGCTCTCCAGCTCAATCAATCCACCTGCCTCAGTCTCCCAGAGCACTAGGATTACAGGCATGATCCTGTGCCTGGATTACAGAACAGCACCTGGCCCTATTTTTATTTCTTAAATAAGGGGTTGAGAGTCAGCCTATGGCTTCCTTTTTTATTGAGACAGAGTCTCACTTTGTCACCCTCATTAGAGTGCTGTGGTGTCATAGCTCACAGCAACCTCAAACTCTTGGGCTCAAGCGATTCTCTTGGCTCAGTGTCCTGAGTAACTGGGACTAACAGGTGCCTGCCACAATGCCTGGCTGTTTTTCGAGACAGGGTCTCCCTCTTCTTCTGGTTGGTCTCAAAACTGTGAGCTCAGAGCAATCCACCTGCCTTGGCTTCCCAGAGTGCTAGGATTATAGGTGTGAGCCATCTCACCTGCTCCAGACTATGGCTTCTTAAGCAAAATGATTAATTAAAAAACTTTTTTTCCTCATATTGCATCAGTTCTAAAATAACTTGTTAGTACCTGACTAGCCTAGATGAAGTATAGTCTGTATATTATTAATATGCAAAATTCCTTCCTTCATTCATTCATTCGTTCAACCATTGACCTATCCATCCTTTTAGTCAAACATTCAGTAACTGAAGAGGAATAAGAATAAACAAAAACTATCACAAAAAAACCCAAAAGTCAACTGTTAGATAAGCCTTTATGTGTATTATATATACTGTATTTAGTATCTTATGATACATTCCCTTATTCACTAATTTACTAGCTTCATCACTGATATGTCTTACCATCTCACCATGACTCTATTTGGCATATCTAGAAAATAGGCTCTTAAAATTCAAATTGACTGGTGCTGCCCAATACTGATTAGGTGGACTGGTTGGAGAATTAGAAAGAAAAGATAGTCAAAGTCTCTACTAGCCCTGGCTGCTAAAGCCAGAGTAGATAGTGATGAACCTTTGGATATGCAAAGATAACAAACCAAGATCTGAGAGCTAAATCTCTCTTCACCTAAAAATGTGGGTGAACTGAGTTGGTGTAGGGGAGAAAAAAAAAAGGGAAGCCTGAGAAACAGAGGAGAAAGAAGATTCGAAGGGCTTCTAAGAGTGCCAAACAATTTTGGAAACCTGGAGAATAGTTATAAAGAGGCTAATGAGAAGTTTTCAGAAACAGGGCAGGGGAGCTAGTTTAAGATTAAAGAACAGGGATGTCTAATGTGTAATTTTCAGTTGTCATTCAATTATTTTAAAGCATTAGCGTATGCCGCATAGTTTGATGGTGGGAGGATTAAAAGAAGGGCTGCATTCCATTGGTGTGTGCGTGTGGAGCAGAGCAAAGAAAACAGCCAAGGGAAATGAGAAAGACTGGCTCTCAGGGTACTTTGGCCTTTACTGCTCTTAATTGTGTTGTCACACTGCCCTCTAATGGGCTGTCAGTATCTCACCCGATTCAATTTCTGGCTTCCAAACCATCTGGCTGACTCTACCATCTGCAGGCAATTTCCTGCACCTGCTAACAGAGTATGTGTTCAGCTCAAGGCCTAGGGAGCAGCAAATTGATTAAATCTGTTTACTTTATTATCTTTGCAAAACATGGACAATTTCCAAAATATGACAAAGAGGCTTCCCCATTAGGGCAGTGTATTTTATGCTAGTATTAGATCAACACTCACTGCTATGCTTTGAGGGCCTGAATAATGGCAGCTTGGCTGTGATTGATGATCAGAATGTTGGTATAAAATGATATTGGACACATGCTATAAAAATAGTCTGAATGACCCTTTTCAAGAGCTATTGAT
The DNA here is from genome assembly GCA_963573935.1 of Arctocebus calabarensis. Taxonomy (NCBI): domain Eukaryota; kingdom Metazoa; phylum Chordata; class Mammalia; order Primates; family Lorisidae; genus Arctocebus; species Arctocebus calabarensis. The sequence continues at coordinate 2,587 of CAUYON010029141.1, read as the reverse complement.
TTCTAGTTATTAATTTAATTCAAAATAAACTTCCTCTTAATAGGGATTTTCAGAACAAAGCCAGCCTACTCCCTGGCTAAGTAACTTGGCAGCTACTCTGATCAAGAGTTCTACACCAAGGCAACTTGGTGTGTGTTGTCTGAATTTGATTGCAAATCCTCATAGCAACTGTATCAATTCAGAGCTGCCTAATTCCTTGTTATTCCAGATTTTCCAAGTAAAAGAAAAGGAAACCCAAATCCAGGAAACTGGTACTATGTAACAAGCATCTTACTAGGTAGTGGGGAAAACCAGCTAAATAAGACAACCACTCTTGTTCTTTTTTTTTCTTTTTAGAAACAGAATCTCATTTTGTTGCCCTCAGTAGAGTGCTGTGATGTCACAGCTCACAGCAACCTCCAGCTCTTGGGCTTAGGCGATTCTCTTGCCTCAGCCTCCGATTCTCTTGCCTCAGCCTCCCGAGTAGCTGGGACCACAGGTACCCACAACAACGCCCAGCTATTTTTTTCGTTGTTGTTGTTGCAGTTTGGCCGGGGCCAGGGTTTGAACTGGCCACCCTCAGTATATAGGGCTGGCGCCCTACTCACTGAGCTACAGGTGCCGCCCACCACTCCTATTCTTAATGAGCTCACTTTTGAAAAAGTGGGAAGAAGTGTCATGTCCACAGCTTCTCCTTGGCCTCCAGCAAAATACAGTGGGTGGCTAAGATCATGATGCCTAAAAAGGCCAGGTGGTGGCTCTGTACAACTGTAATCTCAGCCACTTGGGAGGCTGAGGTGGATCACTGGCACTCAGGAGTTTGAGACCAGCCTGGGTGACATAGTGAGATCCTGTTTTTTTATTTTAAAATGCCTAGTAAGTAGTTCACAAATATGTTGAATGAACGAAGAAATGAGGGGAAAAAACAGGGTATAAGTGTAGATGTTACAAGTTTGCCAGATAGTCTCTTTTGTTTTTGAGTCAGGATCTCACTCAGTTGCCCTGGTTGGAGTGCTGTGGCGTGATCATAGCTCAAAGCAGCCTTGAGCTCACAGGCTAAAGTGATCCTCCCACTCAGCCTCCCAGGAGCTGGGACTACAGGCGCATACCACTGTAGCTGGCTAATTTTCTCTTATTTTTTTGTGGAAATGGGGTCTTGCCATGCTGCCCAGGCTGGTCTCAAATTTCTGGGTTCAAATGATCCTCCCATTTCAGTCTCCTGAAGCTGGGACTATAGACACCACCTCTAGGCTGGGGGAAGAGTTTCTAAAAAGGCCGTTTGAGATAATACCCGACAATGGCTTTCAGTGATTCTATAGCAACCCACAGAGGGGCACATTATCTGATTTTAGAGGAGGAAAGAAATACTATTGGCTAAATGGCTTTCTCACAAACAAGTATTCCCAACTGAAAATGTAAAAACCCAAATTCATTTGCTTTGTTTCCCTCCGCTGAAACACTCTGCACAGAGTATCCTGTCTTATGTTTAAAAAAAAGTTATCAAATTAGAGTCACTCTTTTTCAAGGCCTTATCATTTCCTGCTTCTTTTCCTCTGTGCCTCATTAATTCAATGCTCTGAGTCTAGATAAGCTACTGGAGAATCCTGCTTAAGCCTGATGGGTAAAGGTAATGATAGGAAGACTTTTGAGCCCTGGCCATGTGATTCTTTCTCCTTCTAGAAAAAGTTGCATGTTCCATCCCAAGAGATAATTTATAATTCCAATGGAAATATATAATTTCATAAAAAATTATCAACATTTCACTTTCTGGAGTATATGTATGCTTATCCTTCTAATTTGGCCATTAGCAAACAGGAAAAGATCATGTCTATTGTTGCCACAAATAAGGAAAAAATGGTGCAGTTGCATCGGTTTTGACCATGAAGGTTCACTATGAGTCTAATCCCTCTTTTTCCCTGGCTTTTCTTGTTGGAAGGAGCAGAGACTGCTCAGAGTTTTCTATTTAGAAGAGAATAAAAGCTCCATCAACAGAGAGGTGATAAGCAAAATGGGTAATCCCTCACTGTTCTATAACGTATATGTGGTGGAAAATAAAGAGGCTTGGAATTGAACTCTTTATTTTTTTGAGATCTGACCTTTTTTTAATTTTCATTTTATCTCTGAAATTTTTGTTTGTAAAGGGAATCAAAAAAAGCCAGGCACGGTGGCTCGCACCCATAATCCTAGCACTCTGAGAGGCTGAGGCAGGTGGATTGCTTGAGTTTAGGAGTTTGAGACCAGTCTGAGCAAGAGGTAGATCCCCATCTTTAGTAGAAAAAATAGAAAAAAAATAGAAAAACGCCTATGGCTCAACGGGCTAAGTCGCCAGCCATGTACACCTGAGCTGGCGGGTTCAAATCCAGCCTGGGCCTGCCAAACAACAATGACGGCTGCAACCAAAAAATGGCCGGGTGTTGTGGCAGGCGCCTGTAGTCGCAGCTACTTGGGAGGCAGAGACAGGAGACTTGCTTGAGCCCAGGAATTGGAGGTTGCTGTGAGCTGTGATGCCACGGCACTCTATCCAGGGTGACAGCTTGAGGCTCTGTCTCAAAAAAAAAAAACAAAAAGAAAAAAAGAAAAAATAGAAAAATTAGATGGGCATGTTGTG
>CAUYON010029140.1:0-10181 GCA_963573935.1 Arctocebus calabarensis | reverse complement strand
TCCAGCCCGGCTGACAAATAACAATGACAGCTGCAACCAAAAAATGGCCAGGCGTGTGGCGAGCGCCTGTAGTCCCAGCTACTTGGGAGGCAGAGGCAGGAGACTCGTTTGAGCCCAGGAATTGGAGGTTGCTGTGAGCTGGGATGCCACAGCACTCTTTCCAGGGCGACAGCTTGAGGCTCTGTCTCAAAAAACAAAAAAAAAGTTTTCTTCTGGGCAGCTGAGGTGACTCATGCCTATAATCTTAGCAACTCTGACTTGGGAAACTGAGGCAGGAGGAAATTTTTCAGGCCAGGAGTTCGAGACAAGTCTGGGCAACATAGTAAGACCCTGTCTCTAAAAAAAAAAAAATTTAAAAAATTATTCAAACTCGGGAGTGTGTACCTGTAGTCCTAGTTATTTGGGAGGCTCAGGCATGAGAATCTCTTGAGTCCAGAATTTTGAGGCTGCAGTGAGCTATGATCAGTTCACTGCATTTTGCCCTCTGTGACAAAGTGAGACAAACCTTTCTCTTAAAAAATAAAAAAAAAATTTTTTATTATGAACTGCCTGTTAACATCTTTCATTCATTTTCTTCTTTCTATATTGTTATACCTTTCTTTTTTTTTTTTTTTTTTTTTTTGCAGTTTTTGGCTGGAGCCAGGTTTGAACCCACCACCTCTGGTATGTGGGGCCAGTGCCCTACTCCTTTGAGCCACAGGTGCCACCCTTTTTCTTTTCTTTTTCTTTTTTTTTTTTATTTAAGACAGAGTCTCAGGCTGTCAGAGTGCTGTGGTGTCACAGTTCACAGCAACGTCAAACTCTTGGACTTGAGCGATGTTATACCTTTCTTGTTGTTTTGTAAGGGTTCTTCATATATAAAGGAAATTAGCCTCTTGTTAAATAAATATTTAACTATTTTTAAAAATAACTAATAGCCACTTGTTCTCAAATAACTATTTAAATATTTTTCTGGATTCTTTTTTTTTTTTTTGGTCTTCTTACTTTGTTAAAGGTATTTTTTGCCATGAAGACATTTTTAATCATTTAACAATCTCTTTTATGAATTTAGGGTTTCATGTCCTTTTCCATGCTGAGATCTTAACAAATTTTTCCAATGTTTTCTTTTAGTAATTTATGAGTTATATATATATATATATATTTTTTTTTTTTTTGAGGCAGAACCTCAAGCTGTCACCCTGGATAGAGTGCCGTGGCATCACAGCTCACAGCAACCTCCAATTCCTGGGCTCAAATGAGTCTCCTGCCTCTGCCTCCCAAGTAGGCACCCGCCACAATGCCCGTCCATTTTTTGGTTGCAGCCGTCATTGTTGTTTGGTGGGCCGGGGCTGGAATCGAACCCGCCAGCTCAGGTGTTCGTGGCTGGCGCCTTGCCTCGTTGAGCCACAGGCGCTGAGCCTATGAGTAATATTTTTTAGGTTTGGCTCGGCGCCTGTGGCTCAACAGGCTAAGGCGCCAGCCACGTACACCTGAGCTGGCAGGTTCAAATCCAGCCCGGGCCTGCCAAACAATGATGGCTGCAACCAAAAAATGGCCGGGCGTTGTGGTGGGCGCCTGTTGTCCAGCTACTTGGGAGGCAGAGGCAGGAGACGCACTTGAGCCCAGGAATTGGAGGTTGCTGTGAGCTGTGATGTCACCGCACTCTATCCAGGGTGACAGCTTGAGGCTCTGTCTCAAAAAAAAAAAAAACAAAAAGAAGAATACTCACCAATTAAACAAACAAACAAAACTCCTCTATCAGGCTTTCGGAGGCTATACAACACGCCTGGTATCTGTTTCTGAGACTAGCATAACTAACGACCACAAACTGGGTAGCTTAACACAGAAGGGATTTACTGTTTCACAGTGCTGGAGGTGAGGAGCCTGAGCCTAGGTGTCAGCAGCACCGCACCCCTAGGGGACAATCCATTGCCCCCTCTTCCATCTGCAAATGTCCATCTCGGCATTTTAGGGGCTGATGCCGAATCTCTCCGTCTTCACATTACCTTCTGTGTGAAGAGTCTGGGTCTTATCTGCGTGTCTGTCTTGTAAGGGTAGGGGAGTGGTTGCTTTTAGGCCCAGAATGCTGACAGTTCAGGCTGCAGTGGGCACACACCAAGGTGTGTTCAGCAGGCCTTGTACCAAGGCCACGTAGGCAGCACCAGCCTATCCAACGATCAGCCAGCTGTGGGCCAAAAGGGGGCACGGCCAGGCCGGGCAGGCAGGACGTAATTATGCACTTAGCTGATCATCTGTGAGCAAGTCTTGAGCTCCCTAAGTAGAACTTGAGCTTGGTTTTTTTCTTTTTAAAATAAATTACAGGGCAGCGCCTGTGGTTCCGTGGGCAGGGTTCTGGCCCCATATACCAAAGGTGGGGGGTTCAAACCTGGCCCCGGCCAAACTGCAACAACAACAAAAAAATAGCTGGGCATTGTGGTGGGTGCCTATAGTCCCAACTATTCGGGAGGCTGAGGCAAGAGAATCGCCTAAGCCCAGGAGTTGGAGGTCGCTGTGAGCTGTATGATGCCACGGCACTCTACCGTGGGCTATAAGGTGAAACTCTGTCTCTACAAAAATAAATAATAACATAAATTACAAATAGTCAACCCAAGTGCTTATCAATACATGAGTGAAGCCTGGGCGTGATGGCTCACATCTGTAATCCCAGCACTCTGAGAGGCTGAGGCTGGAAGAGCCCTGGAGCTCAGGAGTTCAAGACCAGCCTGAGCAAGAGCAAAACCCCATCGCTACTAAAAATAGAAAAAAATTATCTGCCATTGGAATGGGTGCCTGTAGTCCCAGCTACTCGGGAGGCTGAAGCAGGAGGACCCAGGAGAGCCCAGGAGCTTGAGGTCCCTGTGAGCTATCCTGATGTGACAGCACTCTAGCCTGGGCAACAGAGTGAGACTTTATTTCCCAAAATATTTTAAAAAATAAAAATAAAAAGCATGAACGGAGTAGTAAAATGTGGCATGTGTACACCATGGAGAATTAAAAACAAAGCGGTGAGCTAATACCTTTTGGAAATCCTGGGCAGAGCTGGAGACCCTGCCTCTAAGCAGAACATCCCAAGGATGCAGACAGGGGAGTTGAAGGTCAGATCCGCCCACGTCCTGGGGGTGGACGATTAAGGCTCCTGACCTTGACAGCAAAAAGGAGGAGCTGCTGAAACAGCTCAACGATCTGAAGGTGGAGTTGTCTGTCCCAGCTTTACCTCGCCAATGTGACCGGGGCGTGGGGTCCGGACTCTCAAGATCCAGGGCCCGTGTTCTCAGCATCATCAACCAGACTCACCAGAAGAGCTTGGGAAGGGCAAGAAGTACAAGCGCCAGGATCCGCAGTCTGAGAAAGCACGTGCCGTGGCCTCTGCTTGGAGCGCGAGGGAACCCAAGGCCGAGCCTTAGCCCTTCCCCGTGAAGGGCTCACTTAGAGCTTTGACTCAAACTGCGCAGAAGCAATCTATGTAATCAAAACGTTTGCACCCCAGTAATATTGCGAACATTTGTTTCTTTTCTTTTTGTTTATTCTGAAATTTTAAAGAAAAAAGCACAAATGCAAATTATATTATTGCCTTCTCCCGTCCTGGCCAGTTTTACTAATCTCCTGCTTGACAGAATCCATTTACATTTCCCCAGTGGAGCAGCCACCAGGCAGCTGGGGAGTCCCAGCCACCCTCCGCCTTGTGCCCTGTACCCCAGTGCCAGAGGCCTGGCTCCCGCCTTCCAGCCCGGCTTCTCTGGAACTGTGACTTTGACCTTGAAGTAGACCGGACTGTTAGGAGGGAAAGTCTGGGGTGGGGGGTCAGGAGCTAACTTCCACAGTTTGGCTTTTGGTGATAAGGTGGGGATGGCTTCTCTGCAAAGACCCACGTTTCACTTGCTGTCAGCCTGTTAAGAGCTGAACCCAAGTGCCTTTCCCTCCCAACATAGTTATTGTTTATTTGGGGCTCCAGCTTCCTGCAGTGGCAGTTTCTGTTAGACCAGTTTATTAAAAAAGTCACTGTGAATAAAAACCAGAGGAAAGGAAGTTATTAAAACTCTGGCTCTTAAAAAAAAAAAAAAAGTGTTGTTTTTGCATAACTTGAATTTTAGTTCCCACCCAGGGTTTAAACAAGGTGCTCTTCAGAATAAAGAGTGCCTGTTGGCTGAGAAAGGGTTTTGCAGCAGGAGGAGCTGGGGACTCTGGTATTGTAGGCATTTGATAGTGAATGCCCTGGGCTTCCAAGAAAGAAAATACAGGAGGATTGTAGCTTTTGTTATGTCCTACCTATGTTCCTGAAAAGTTAGATGAAAACATTTTTAAATGATTCCAAAGTGCCACAGGTGAGCTGAATGAGTCTTACTACAATGTTTTTTAAATCGAAGCCCCTGCGGGGCTGGGACTAGGGTGAGCCAAGTAAAGGGGTGCACAAACGTTCCATAATTAGGACAAATGATCTTTTAATGCAATATTCTAACAAATCAAAATGAATTCAAAAAATCCACTTGAGCTCAGGATCAACTTCTTTAGGGCAGATTTTTTTTTTTTTTTTGCCCCTCCCTCATTCTTTTTGGAGATTTCAAGTACTCTCAATCACCTTAAGTAGGGTAAGGCCCCTTCTTCTGTGGGTGAGAGATGGAGAGAAACTTGCACTGAACAACTCCCTTGATGGCTCAGCGGGCTAAGGCGCCAGCCACGTACACCTGAGCTGGCGGGTTCAAATCCAGCCCGAAACCGCCAAACAACAATGACGACTGCAACCAAAAAATGGCCGGGCATTGTGGGGGGCGCCTGTAGTCCCAGCTACTTGGGAGGCAGAGGCAGGAGACTCGCTTGAGCCCAGGAGTGGGAGGTTGCTGTGAGCTGTGATGCCACAGCACTCTATCAGGGTGATAGCTTGAGGCTCTGTCTCAAAAATAAAATAAAATAAAATAAAATAAAGAAGTAGCAGTGTTAAAAAAACCAAATATGTCGAAAGGATGATGTGGATTTCGCACATTTAAAATGTGGGCATTTTGTGGACATTACCATTATATTTGCTGAAATGTTGTTTATTTTCATATGTGAAAAATAACATGAGACGTTTACATGGATGGAGCTGGAACATATTCTTCTTAGCAAAGTATCTCAAGAATGGAATACAAAGTATCCAATGTACTCAGCCCTAATATGAAGCTAATTGAGGTTTTATTCTAAGGGTCACACTGACGGAATCCTAGCAGGGGTCTAGAAGACAGTGGGGAAAGTTCTAGATGAAACTGCATCCTGAACTGAGAAATACTAGAGGTGTCCATTAAACCCTCTGGGGGTTGGTTTCTGCATCAGTGCAGTGGACAGCCTGGGGGAGGGGAAGGGATTGGCCTGGACATTCTCCAAGTTTCCTTCCTATTTAACATGCCATGATTCAGAGAGAGCTTAGTCTTCTTTTCTTGGAGTTGAGTCACCTTTGTGTCCCCCGGGACTGGTTTTGGATGGCTTGTAAAGCACTGCCATGCCTGTGAACTCTTCAGCTCTCATGCCCGTGAGTTCTTCGGGTTTGTAAGATACAGGAAGACAGGCTGCTGCTTGGATGTGCCTAGGAGGCACCGTTAAGTGACAGGGTTCCCCTTCAGTGGGTCTGCAGTGGGACCTGGGTACTTGTAATTTTTTATACGCTTCCTGGGTGATTGATTCTGCTTATCAGCCAGAGAGGAGATCCCTTAGGGCTTGTGCTTCTTTTAGGGGACAGATATTACCCCTGTACCCAGAGGCTCCTGTGTGTGAGATGCCTGAGACCCATGAGGTTTCCTGAGACCCTTCTGAGCTCAAATGTTCAGACCTTCTAGTAGACCAAGGGTCTTGACTTAGAACTTATGATCACATCTCTGGGGAAACTATTGCAACCCACAGAATCATGATAGGCCGAGGGGGTTTCTGATAGGTTTTCATCACACACTAACAAGTTGTTTGCTGAGAAGGTGAAGGTTGAGATCTGGGGACCATGACACAGCTGGTGAGGAGTCTTTCCCGTGTATGTTCCTCTGCCCAGCGAGGAGCCAGCTGAGTGTCTGTACAGAGCTTAAAAACCCGAAAGGTGGAACTAACTGCTAAAGTCATTCCCTCTTGTCCTTCTCTTAAAATACCCAATGGCCTCTCTGATGGCTATGACAAAGTTACTGACAGTGAACTTGCCACCCCACCCAAACCAACTAGAACACTGGACAAAATATACAAAATCAATGCTGGCCAGCCTCATGTGAAGGCTCAACTGAGGAGAATCTGCTTCTGAGCTTTCTTGGGTATTGTAAGAATTCAGTTCCTTGGCAGACACTGGGCCAATGGCTTCAGTTCTTACCTGGCTGTTGCGGCTACCTGCATTACCTTGCTGTGTGCACCTCTTCAGCATGGCAGCTTGCTTCACCACACTGTACAAGCCAAAACAGACTGTAGAGGGAGTTTGCTGATAAAACAGAAGCTACTGCCTTTTATAATCTAATCAAAAAGTCACATCCCATCATTTCTGATGCATCCGGTTGGGGAGAAACAAGTCACCAACATGCCCACCATCAACAGCTTGGAATTACACAAGGGGATAAATATCAGGAGGTAGGTTTTGCTGAAGGCCACTTTAGCATCTGGCATAATGGGATTAATATCAGCTTGGACACAGTAGAAATAAAAACCAGTGAATCTGAAAATGAAGCAATAAGAATCATTCAAACTGGAGCACTCAAAGAAGAAAGAGTAGGGGGAGAAATAGCAGAATCTCCGTATACTAGGGAACAATATCAGTTGATCTAACATACATATAATAGGAGGCCCTATTGGTGGCAGGTGGCAGAAAAATAATTGAAGAAATTACAGTTAAGATTTTTCCAAATTGGATGGAAACTATAGAGTCACAGATTTTAGAAGCTTGATAACCTTTACCGTGAAGCAGGAGAAATACCAAGAAATATGATCAATTTGTTCAAAAGCAGCAACAAAGAAAAAATCTTTTAATTAGGCAGAGAAAAAAAGACTCATGGCAAAGAATTACCACTAATTTCTCATTACAAACATTGCAAGCTAGAAGACACATCTTTAAATTGCTAAAAGGAAAAAAGAACCCAGCTTAGAATTCTATATTCAGAGAGCATATTCTTTAAGAATGAAGGTAACATAAAGGCATTTTTAACAGTAAATAAATAAATAAATGTGTTGCTAGCAGACCTATACTGTAAAGTGCATTAAAGGAAGTTTCTCAGACTGAAAGAAAATATTACAAGATAAACATTCATTCATATCTAAACAAAGGAATGAGGAGCACCAGACATGGTAAATATGTGGGTAAATATGAGATACTTTCCTTCTTCGTTTCTAAAAATTTTCTTGAAAGTATGTATAATTGGTCAAAATTTATGGGAGCATTATAGCTCTTGATGCCTACATCACACACACAAAAAGATATATCTCAAGCAATAACCTAACCTCTCAGGACAGGAAAGTAGAAAAGAAAACTAAATCCAAAATGAGCCAAAGGAAGGCATTATAGACTAGATGTTTATGTACGCTCCACAATTTTTATGCTGAATACATAGGCCCAAATGTGTCTGCATTTGAAGATGGGGCCTGCAAGGATGTTAAATAATGACCTAAATTTAAGAACTAAAGCTTTAAGAAATCATAGAAGAAAACAAGAAATAAGTTGTAATGATCTTAGGTTGGGGAATGATTTCTTAGAATGACGCCAAAAGCATAGGCGATTAAAGAGAAGGTTTGACGAACTGGACTTCATCGAAATTAAAGCTTTGTGCTTCAAAAGATGCCATCAAGAAAGTGAAAAGGCACCTGATAGCTTGGTAGAAAAGTTTTGCAAAAATATATCTGAAAGAGGACTTGTATCTAGAGTATATAAAGAATTCTTACAAGTTAATAATACAAAGAAAAATAATTAAAAAATGGACAAATAATTTGAGTAGGCATTTCCCCAAAGAAGATACATGAATGGCCAATAAACACATGAAAAGATGTTTAACATCATCATTAATCAATCATCAGAGAAATCAAACCCACAATGATACACTTTGTCACATCCCTTGGAATGGCTATAAGAGAAAAATGGAGTAACAAGTGTTGGCAAGCATGTGAGGAGATTGGAACCTTCTTACGCTGCTGCTGTGGAAAACAGCCTGGCAGTGCCTCAAAATCTTACAGATAGAGTAACCTTGTGACCCAGAAATTTCACTTGTAGGTATACACCTGAGAGAAATGAAAACATGTGTTCACAGAAAAACTTGTACACAAATGTTCATAGCAACATTACAAATAATAGTCATCATACATTACAAATAATAGTCATCACGTAGAAACAACTCAAATGCCCATCAACGAATGATCAAAATGTGGCATATCCATACTATGAAATATTATTTATCAATAAAAAGAAATGAGGTACTGACACATGTTACAACATGAGTGAACCTCTAGAGGCCCCCGACCCAAAGCCTGCAGGCTGCATATGGATTATGTGAGGACTTTTTCTTTTATCTGTGGTAGTGGATATAATGAAAATTATGCACGGATTTTTTTTTTCTCATCAGCTTTGTTAGTGTTTGTGTATTTAATGTGTGGCCCAAGACAGCTCTTTTTCTTCCAATATGGCCCAGAGAAGCCAAAAGGTTGGACATCCCTGCCAATCGCAAAAGACCACATGTTACATGGTACTATTTATATGAAATACTTAGAAGAAGGCAATCGATGAAGACAGAAAGTAGATTAATAATTGCTTAAGGCTGGGGTGTGTTTCATGTGGGAATGAGGAGGTATAAAGTTTCTTTTGGGGGTAATAAAAATGTTCCAAAGTTAGATTATGGTGGTGATCTCACAAGGCTGTAAATATAATAAAAGCATTGAAGTACACTTTAAATAGGTGAACATTATGATGTGTAAATTATATCTCAATAATGTGTTAAAAATGGGATATTATCTAAAATAAAAATAATAATATTATATGGAAGCAAAATGTTTGACAACAATGATACAAAGGAAAGCAGAGGGAAAGGGAATGTATTGTTGGATGATTCTTACATTATTGGTAAAGTGCTATAATATTTTTTGAAGGAGGAGTACTGTTAAAGATATATATTGAAAGTCCTAGAGCAACCACTAAAACCTAAGAGATATAGCTAACAAGCCAATAGTGGAGATAAAATGGAATACTCAAAAATGTTTAATTAATGAAGTCAAGGAAAGAGGAAAATAAAACAGAACAAATAGACAACAAAGAGCTAGAGATGGTAGAGATAAACCCAACTATAACCATAATTACACCAAATGTAAATGTTTAAACATTCCAATTAAAAGCTAGAGAGCGTAAAACTTAGCAATAAATGTAACACCCAACTATATGCTTTCTACAAGAAACACTTTAATAAGAAAAACACAGATAGGTTAGAAGTAAAAAGATGGGGAAAGTGTGAAAATGTGTCATATTAAGTGTAAGAAAGCAAAGTGACTATATTATCAAGCAGAATAGTCTTCACTTTTTAAAATATTTATTTATTTATTTTGCAGTTTTGGCTGGAGCTGAGCTTGAACCCACCACCCCCGGTATATGGGGTCAGTGCCCTACTCCTTGAGCCACAGGTGCCCCCCAGAATAGTCTTTAAATCAAGAAATAATTACTCAAGATAAAAAGAGGCATTTCATAATGATAAAAGGATTAGTCCATCAGGAAGAATGGACTGGATATGTGGAGTCCTCACGTAACAGTCCTAAATGTATGTGCACCTAATTACACAGCTTCAAAACACATGCCAAAGTAATGGAATTAAAAAGAGAAATAGATAAATTCAGGATGATAGTGGGAGATTCCTTTCTCAGTGATTCTTAGAATAAATAGACAGGAATTGTCAAGTGGAATGCAGCTGCATGTAAAAAACTTGGATGACACTATCAAACTGGTCTAATTGACATTTTTGAAACAAATACCCAACAATGGCAGAATATACATTCTTTTCACAACACAGAACATTTTTCTTGCACATAAGACATTTACTAATATAGATTATACACTGTGCCGTAACAGAAGTCTGGTAAATTTAAAAGAATTATGATCTGTTTTTCTAATAGTAACTGAATTAATTTAGAATTTGGTAGCAAAGGCTCTGTGCCCTTTGCTAGCCCTATGTGGGCACCAGCCACATACACTAAGGCTGGCGGGTTTGAACCTGACCCGGACCCACAAAGCAACAATGACAACT
>CAUYON010029138.1:0-14382 GCA_963573935.1 Arctocebus calabarensis | reverse complement strand
TTTTTTTTTTTTAACTATTTAGCCAGGAAAATGTTGGTCCTTTCATTTCCAATCAGAAACAGAGAATGTGGTTCCATTTTCTTTCTTAAGATCAAATGACTTGCTCTCAAACTCTTGGTCTCAAGGGATCCTCCTGCCTCAGTCTACCAAAGTGCTGAGATTATAGGCATGAGCTACTGTACCAAGCCTCCTGAAAATCAAATGACTTCCATGAGCATGTTTGTAATGCTCTAAATTGCTGCTTCTTGGGTACAGCACTCCTAGTTCCTTTTGCTCTCCTATTTAGATAATATGAAGAAACACGATAGCAGGGAGACAAACACACGTTTAAACTACTAATTTTAAACATTGTTGTTTCTCTCATTCACTTAACATCATGAGTTTAATATCCTCTCTTGTGATGCAAAGTAGAGACTCAGAGGTGTCAGATTTTGGGGTCTCACTGGAGTCCCTAGTTTTTCATTTGTAAATAGGTGGTACCCTGGGTCTCTTCTAAGCTCTGGGGTGGTTGGTTCTGGCTTTATGTGTGCTGTTGTCTTCCTTAGCTCTGGTGTTCTAAGCCCTTGCTTCAAGGCTAGGGAAAGAGATTGCCATTCTCTGCCTAGACCCAGCCCAAAATCATTACTCAGACAAGATGTGATGAACAAACATTGCCTTTGGAGGAAGATGTACAATTTGCCAGAGAAAGGAATGTAGTTCTGGGACCTCCTAGCTACAGAATTATGTAAATCACTCAACACTAGTAAATTTGAGGTTATTATGAAAGTCAATAATTCCATTTTTACTAAAGCTAATTAGTCTAAGGAAAATGGTGACAGAGGCAGTATTCTATAACTCCTTAAGAGGTAGCCCTTGAAGACTGGCTCCAGAAAGATGGTTTTAAATATACTCATCCCCCGTGGCGGTGCCTGTGACTCAGTGAGTAGGGTGCCAGCTGCATATACCAAGGGTGGCGGGTTTGAACCCGGCCCTGGCCAAAGTGCAACAGCAAAAAAAAAAAATAGCCGGGCATATGGCAGATGCTTGTAGTCCCAGCTACTTGGGAAGCTGAGGCAAGAGAATCACCTAAGCCTAAGAGCTGGAGGTTGCTGTGAGCTGTGATGCCATGCCACTCTACCAAGGGTAACAAATAAATAAATAAATAAATATACTCACCCCTAAGATCTAACATGTGGGTAACTAATATTTATTGAGTTCTTCCTATCTTCCAGACTTTATTCTAAGTACTTGGAACAAATTAACTTACTCACTGGAACAAATTAACGTCCTCACTGGAGGGCATTATTTTTTATTATATCATTTTTACAGTGAGGAAACAGAGGCACAGAGAGGTTCAGTAACTTTCCCCATGGTATGCACTAATGTTCAAGATGTGACTCTACGTGTAAGGACACTGAAATGCTGAGAAATAGCCCAGGTATGATGAGACAGTTAGCTTATTCACTGAGTTAAATAACAAGAATTCTCCCCTTTGATTTGTTTGCACAGAGGACCTTTGCATCCCTTCCTGTGGGCTAAGAAGTGCAGTTCTCAGGCTGCCTCCTCTTACCTACTCAATAGCCTAAATTCTGGGATCTCAGAACCTTGAATGTAGTCACGGGAGATGTTGAACTATTTCTATTATTTCAAAGAGCATAAAAGAAATTATTCATTTAGGGGCAATAAAACAATATGGACTAATGAGTATATAAAAATATATTTTTTGCACTTGTCTAAAACCGTATATATTATGTTAATATAATAATCTAGATATATGGATCAGACACTTTACATGGCCATTATGTGTTTTTAATGTTAAAAATGGGTAACGTTACCATCTTATACACATAGTTTAGATAAATCCTTCTAAACATGGAATCTGAATTTTGAATTGAGGGCAAGATGGAAATGGACCGTGGGGGTGAAAAAAATGAGTACCTATTGGCCTGTGCATAAAGAGAAGTGTTAATAGCCAATAAATTGCAATACTGTACACTCAAATGATAAACCTTCTCTTCCAAAAGAAGACAGTCCCTCCTGGCTATTATTCTTCCTTACCTTTACTTTTAATCTGCTTTTACTTTAGATACCTGTGACTGTATTTTTACCAGGATCTCGGGGTTCTTTATCAGTGGAATTTGCAAAATGTAATCAGGAGGGGGTCTTGTCAGGTACATCCATCCCTAGAGAAGCATCTCAATGCCAAACAAAAATGCCATTTGTACCATCTGCTGTTTGGATTTTCTAAGCCAGCAGTCCATTTGAGAGAATTACTGAGTTTTACCTATATATCAGGTGCATAACCATAAATTGTAGAGTTGAATTGTTGAATTGTTGTTTTGATTTAATTTTTGAATAAGTCATCACATTCATGAATTATATTCTGAGAAGTCTCTTTCTCCCTTCTGTCCCCTTCTCCTAAGGACATCACTCTTATTAGTTTCCTTTATATTTGTATACACTTATGCATATGGTAATTTTCTTATTGATTTGTAGTAGCTGTTTCCATATTAGTAAGTTTATCCATTGTTTTATCTGTGGTATAAGTTGAAAATATTTTCCCCAAATTGTTATTTATTTGTTAATTTTGCTTAATTTCTTCTCACATACTATAGAAGTTGTTGTTTAATGTAGTTGAATTTATCAAACATTAATTTTTTACTTTCTGGGTTTCGAATCATAGTTAGAAAAACCTTTTGCTACTTCAGAGAAGTCACTCGTACTTTCTTTTGGCACTTACAAAAACTCATTTTATCATGGAAAACTTCATGCATATACAAATTAGAGAAAACAGTATAATAGACCCCAAGAGCCCATCATCCAGCTTCGACAATTAGGAATATTTGCCAATCTTGTTTTATTTATTCTCCTACCCATATTGAAGATAAAGCAATAAACTCCAGATGTTGTATTATTATTTTCTTTCTAAGTACATCCATATGTATCAATAACATGAGAGGACTTTGAAAAATGTTCCCTCTGTACTATTATTGTACCAATAATTCCTTAAAATTATCTCATACCATACAGTGTTCAAATGTTCTGTTCTGGAGCTGTCTTTTTTTTTTTTATTGTTGGGGATTCATTGAGGGTACAAGAAATCAGGTTACACTGATTGCATTTTGTTCTGGAACTTTTATGGTTTTATTCTGGTGTACACAATATAAGATATGTATCCAACCTTAGTTTTTTCTTGGCCACTCAGTTGTTCCAACTCAACTTCTTAAAGTCTGTCCTTACCCTACTGGTTTGAGAAGCCACTTTTATTATATACAAATTCCCATGTGTAGTTGAGCCTATTTCTGGGTTTACCATTCTGTTCCATTTGTCTGTCTACTCATACACTAGTACTATACAAATACTATGCTAATACTTTTAATTATTGGCACACTAAAGGGTGTTTTAATTAAAGGGTTAGGATTAGTCATTACTCAAATGAAATATCTAACCATCTATTCTAACTCACACTACATAAAAAATGGCAGAAAATTATCATTTGCAATGCGTCATCCTCGGGTCAGAGAGAGGCCCGGTGATTTAGAAATGGGCAGTGTAGGAATGCGAGTTGAATGCATGACAGTGAATATGATTCCTGAGGAAAGCAGTAGTAGTAATGTCCTGTATAATATACTGCAGCAAATAAATAATAGTAACATAATAGCCTGAAACGTGGGGCAGGTGAGAGGAGGCAGAGGAACCAGCAAAGGAAAGAAGACACGTCTGGTGGCTGGTGCTTGCTCCTCCCTTGGAAATAGCTGGGGTTCTTCTTCAGCAAAGTCAGAAAGGTCTACAGTAGAAAAGATGGAAATGTTTGCCGTACACCATACTCTGGAGACTGCTTGGAGAACGAAAGCATGCTTCAGAGAGCAAGGCCCCAGGCAAAGTGTGTCCAGGAAGGCTGACCTGTCCTCTGGTCAGTTCACAACTCTGGCAGGTGGTAACCTTGAACCCCAAAGGCTGCCTGTGCACTGGCTTGTGTCTCTAAAGACAGGAGGTTCAACCTCACCATGCGCTTCCTAGGAGGATGAGTGAACATGTTATTCTCAGCCTTCTTTCCAGGATGCAGCACTAAATCTACCGAGCAACACGTCTTTACTGGAAAAGATCAGAGAGAAGTGACTTCTAATACCAAGTTATTATAGGAAAGATATTTTAAAGGGCTGGCGCAAATCATATGCTTTATTTTTTCTTTGAAATGCTCATATGTGCTAGAGTGTGTCTGCACCTTCACCAAAGCCCAGAGAGTGATCAGGTGGTCAAAGCGTGGTGAAAGATGAAGAAATGGAACCCAGGATTGCTGTGTTATGACTTCATTCCCCAGCAGACACCCTTAATTACCTTTGGCACAGCCTGTAACCTCCTCATCCCCAATTTCCTCCTTTTACCTTGGAGATGATCACACTGCACTTACCTCACAGGGATGTGGGGAGGATTAATTAGTTTCAGATGGGAAAGTTCTTTGAAGATGAATCATGTAGAAGAGCGAATGCGCTAATTTGGGGCCTCGCAGTCCTCGGGTTGGGATAATTGCCCCCTGCCCAAACCCAGACACTCAAGGGCGAAGAGAAAATCCATCTGCCTCAGAGGCAGACTTTGCAAACTGAATGAAAGAGTGAAGTCAACCTTATTCAAGCCTTTATTCCAGGATTCCTTCCTGAGTATCTAGCCTGCATAAACCATAATCAGCAGCTGGGAGGGACTAGGGGGAGGTTATGTGGGAGGGTAAAGAGCCCTGAAGCCTGTGCTCCCTGCTGGAGTGATTACTGTCCTTAGCAGAGGACAGTTGCCCAGATGTAACTCTGTGGACTCCAGCTGTCTTTGCCATCCGTGAGTGTGACCGTCAGTTATGGGTCCTCGGTGCTTCCTTGGGCCTCTCACCATTCAGATGCCACCCTCACCAAGCTCTGCAGCCAGGCTTCTCTCTGACCCACTTTCAATGAGAAGAATCTTTGCATTCATTAATAAAAAAGCGATAAAAAGAAAAGAATCTCTTTCTTGTCCTTTGACTTTTGTTGTTACATGCCACTATGTTTAAAAGTACACTCAAGGGGTGCTTTATTTTCAGGTTAAAGGGGGCTATTTTAAGCATTGCCAAATAACACTTTCTCTGCCAATGAGGAGTTTTAGGGTCTGGAAATTGGTACAGAATATGGATAAGCTCTCAGTATGCATTTCAAGCTGAGTTTGTTTTTCAACCTTTTTTTTTCCCCTTTGAGGTGTTCTTGTGTGAGCATGACAGAGTGTAGAAGAGGAGGAGAAAGAGAAATTAAAATTAAGAAAGGTGGGTGTGAGTAAACGTGGAAGGTGAAGGGTTTCCCTGGACACGTGAGGCTCTTGAGAATATTGTCCCAGTGGGAAGGTCTGGGATTATGGAAGATGAGAGGTCTCTAGAAGAATAACCAGATGGCAGGTCAGAGGCAGTTTCTTAATTTAAATGAGAAGCCCATTGCCAAGTTAGCATCTAGTGCTATTTCTTGAAATACAGGATCTTAGGAAGGAAATTAGGGGGCAAAGCACCATTTCATTAATAAAAGATTTCCATTTTCAATGAATGTATTATATTCAAATGAACTTTCATCTCTGTGCAGATATTTCTAGATACTATAATGTAATAAGAAAATACAGCCCAGAACATACTGTTTCCGTAGTGAGCTTCAGTGCTATGTCCACGACTATATGTTCATGTGTCACAAGTCCCTTACTGAAGTTCAAGAATCTTGCCCATCTCTCTGCTTATTTAGTGATACGCTTCAGAGGTGATAGAAGCAGAAAAAGCCAAATTATGGTGAGGTTGTGACTTTGCACAACACTATCAAATAATCTTCAGCCAGAGTCTAATGCCATTATGGTCTCATATTCTTACTAAGGTCGTCTCCCTTCATACCCTGATTGGTTTGTTAGTTTCCTGTAACTCACACTTCACTAGTAAAGAGGCCACTGTTTACTCAGTTTAGCTGTCCCTGGAACAGCTCTGTGATAGACACGGGTCATGACATTGTGGTCCAGAATGGCTCTTTTCCTGGTGTTTCAAGACTGGATTTAAGGCTCAGTTGAGGCCTGGCAGGAACAAGATAGCTAATCAAACTGCTGTTATCTGAGAGAGTTAGTAAAAGGGTGTGTTTAGTATGAGTGGACTAGATTCCGGGACGGTGCCGGAGTTAGCAACAGAGAAGAGCCATTTCCACTACATTATAACATAGGCCTAAAGGAACAGAGGAGAAAGGGGTTACCAAGCTCCGGGAGATGGTGGCTATGGGGTGGGGCCCCTTATTAGGGGCTGCAGGATGTGACGACAGCCTGATGGGGAGGGAGCCAGGGAATAAATGCCCAGCCTCACTCTTTCCACCTTCCAGCTTGTAAGCACTTGCTATTGGCCAAGTCAAATAAGAAGCCAGTGGAGAGGGAACTATGTGAGTGGCCTTTATGGCTCTGCTTCTTGGGGTTCAGTGCACGGTGGAGAGGGTTGGAGGGCAACTCTGGAGGGGCAGAATATTAAGCCCAGCAGAGTGCCCTTGCCTCCACTGACTGGGATAGTGTGGGGAGATTGCGTGGTTGTAGCATATTTTAGACCCAACATGGTGCATGTTGAACCACACACCAATTCACTAGGCCATTTGAGGAGACCTCTGGTTGCTGAAAATGGAGTTCTCACAATCTCCAAGAGTGTTAAAAGATTGTTAAGAGATTTAAAAGATTGTTCATTAAGTGTATAATCAAATGGAAGTGGCTACTCTTAGGTAGAAAAGTTGAAAAAAAATCTATGTTTTAAATTGCCAGTGCCTGCAAGGGTCTGAGGTCTGTAATGGCGGGGAGACCTTCAGCCCGTCTCCAAACATGGACGAGAACTTCTCTGCCCAACCTAGTGCTAAGCAAAGAGGGACATCTGCATCCACAATGAACTTTTTTTAGGTTAGAGACTAAATCATGGGATGGAGTAGACATGGAGAGGTTTTGTGAATGAGAAATATTTCACCGGGTCTTTAAAGTAGGATGAGAAGGAAGTATAATACATACTGGAAGCAATGGAACACTGATCCTTCTGAAAGCACAGAGCCTACTACTTTAAAAAACAAATAGTCTAAGAACAATTGTATCTTAGGCAAAGAATATAGATTTCTTGGAAATCTGATAAATGTAAATTCTCTAGTGAGGCTAAAATATTGTTTCCACATATATTCTAGACTAGTTTTTAAAAAATTGATCTTCAAAGGAATCTTACATCCTGCTTTCCATGTGTGCTCAGATAATTATAGAATTTGAGAACTAAAAATAATGTATATTGAATTTGTCTTAAAGTTTGTCAGCTATTGTATGACCTTACTGATTCTGGCCAGTAATGTCCATACGGGAACAAGAAATCTCTACATTTAGCTTCCTAGTTGATTTAATAATTGACAAAAATGGCAGCAAGTAGGGACTTAACATTTGTTGTCCTTTGAGTCCCAAACAACTCTCTGCAAAATGGGCTCTTAAGGGGGGAGGCGGGAAAGAGGGAGGGTTTTTGGTGGGACCTTACCTAATGTGCATAATGCAATGGTATATTTCAAAACTATTAAGAATAGAGTATAAATGTCTTACCATAGCAATTAAGTAAGCAAGGAGATGGTTATGTTAATAAGTCTGATGTAAGCATTCCACATTGTACCCCATAAATGCATTAATGTACACAGTTATGATTTAATAAAGGGAAAAAAATAAAATGACAATGATAAAAAAACCAAAATGGGAACTTAAAATCTCTCTTTTACTAATTAGAAACTGAGCCTCTGAACAATAAAGTAATCAGAGGTAACAGATCCAGGACAGAGCCAGAATTTGCACCAAGGGCTAAGAGCCTACAAAAGGCACCTTTCCCCCTGCATTTTATGAGGCAGCATTTATACTCAACTTTACCCTTGTGGGATCATGAACCATACATATCATGAACAATTTAATGTAGTTCTTCATGTTGCAATTAAAACACTATGTAATGTACATAATTTTTAGTTTCCTCTGTGAATATAAAATTATGCACATACATATCTTTGTATATGTACATTTCCTTCTGTTCCAAGTGGTAATAGTGACAATTTATAGAGCAAGTGACACACTGTAACTTTGTTATATATGCAGAATGCAGAAATTTTTTTATTAGGATTGCTTTTATAAGCTTGTCAACTTCCAGAGAGTTCTTTGAATAATCTGTTCTGGATTTTGTGACTCTGCAAAAGTCAGCATGATATTCTTTTGCCATAGCAGGCAGTTTATTGCTAGTTTTTTAATGCCTTTATGTTTCAAAATGATGTTCTGTTTCTAAATGCTATTTACTTGTGTATTATATTTTTAGTGTAGAATGAAGAGTAAAGTTGAATTGGGGGGCTTTATAAACAACAGTCAGTGACATAAAACCCTAGAACAGAAGAAAGAAGACAGGACAAATGCCCAGTAATAATCCTGCATCCTACATCTCTCTCAATTGCACGATGCCTGTGTGGGTACTGAAATTAGCTGAGATAAAGGAAAATATAGTTTCTTAAATAGAGTTCTAGGAACACATAGCACTTAAGCAATGAATTTCTTCAGTAAAATGTGTGTATATTTGTGCATATGTGCATATATACATATCCATATGTACGTACACATACAGAAATTCAAATAAGAAACTCATCTGTATGACACTTAATTTTTATAATCATATTTTTCTGAGTCAGCCGAGACTAACAAAAGTCAAAAAATGTAGCTGTCCTTTTATACACCAAGTCACCCTGAATGCTGAATTTCCTCAATTAAGTTCCAGATAGCATGTACTAGGGGTGCATTCTTGGCATAGCGTACTCCTCCACTCAATAAATACAGAGCGATGGATCCTTAGGCAGCTGTCACACATTTCAGCCTTGATTTCTATTATGAGATCTTTGATTGGTTATTAAAAGAAATGAGTTCAGTAAAGCAAGCAAGAATATGGAACATAAAAGCACTGTCCTCCCTGCCCAGCCCGGGTTGCCGCTCGCTTTCAGTCCCTGCAGTTCTGCAAGTGGCATCGCCCATTAATAGCACCCACCACCTGTGGGCCTGCAGCTCTCCTGAAGAACTTGTATTCAGTTCTCTCTTTATCTCAACTATAAAGAATCCCTCTCCCACGGAAAAGAAAACCAAATCTTTCATTTACCTACCTGATAGCAGAAGTGTCTCTATAGAATTACCTTTGAATATTATGTCCTAAGCTTTTTTTAAGAAATGGGCAAAAGATGGATGTGTCTGGAGCTCTTCAAAACCAATTTTGGGCATTATCCACATGTTGGCTGGTGCCCTCTGTGTGATAACTCATAAGACTCATTAAGTTGAGAATTAAGCGTGAGAAAGAGTTTCCTTTTCTCAAATAGTGAGAATGAATGTGCTCCACTGTACTTCCTTGGCTTCTAGGAAGCACAAAGGGTCACACACAGCTGTGCTCTGTTTAAGGAGGGGCGTGGATCTTACTATCTTCTTATCCAGAGTGGTTTTTAGTCAGTATTTTAAAGAGGATTGGCGTATAAGTGATTTGGCATAAGCATCTTAAAAATTGTTGGTGGAAGCCAAGTGGGTAAAAATTATTCCACCTATGTGAAGGATGTTCTCAAATTTAATCAACACATTTTTATTAGGTTCCTGTCATTTGTCCAAATAGTTGGATAAAACAAGACAAATCGATCTTGATTCTTTTTAATGAGAGTGCAGTTATTAATTGCTAAACATCTCATCTTTTAAAATAAATCTTGTTCGTGTAGAGTTCTTACTATCTTCCCCCTCCAGTGTCATGAAAGCATCCTCAAGGAGGATGTGAAATCACATCTTTGACAAAAAAAAGTGCAGCTGAAAAGCTATTACCTTAGAAGTGTCTTTTAGTTTTTTCTTAAAATTTGAATTACATTTAAAAAGATGTCCTTAAAATTGATTACACTATTTCTCTACCCCAATTATGCACTTACGGGCCCTGTATTAATTCATGATTAGATTTAACATTGATTTGCATAATGAAATTATTTTAACATCAGCAGTGTGTTAGACATTCTCTTTGATCAGGTTGCATGCATTAATAGTAGAAAAGGCTTCTGTCTTTGGCATTGCAAAATGTGCACAGCATTATGCTTAGAAAGCAGATATTCATTTTTGATCCTGTGCTTGAGATTTTTTGTTAAGTTTGTACTCTTTAAAGCAGTGCAGCAGAAATCTGACATATTATGGGAATAATGTATTGCATTTATGACTTTTATAGAATAACTAATTCTTTATTAATTTCCTTCCATAAAAATCATAGACTATTAGAAGAGGAAGGAATGTTGGTGGCCATTCATTCTAACTTCCCCCTTGGTTGCTACAGAGAATTTCTAAATCTTCTTAAGAAATTAGTGCATAGAACTTAGTAATGTTTGCCTGATTTGATCCCACTGGTGCAGATTGAACTTGGACAATTTTATCCCTTGCTATGAAGGAAGGAGAGATGAAAGAAGCAGGCACATAAAATTTC
The DNA here is from genome assembly GCA_963573935.1 of Arctocebus calabarensis. Lineage (NCBI taxonomy): Eukaryota > Metazoa > Chordata > Mammalia > Primates > Lorisidae > Arctocebus > Arctocebus calabarensis. The sequence goes on along the minus strand of CAUYON010029138.1, from coordinate 3,917 downwards.
TTGAACTCCATCTACGTAAAAGGTGTTTCAATTAGGTAATTACACTCAATCTGCACAACTTAGAATAGTTATCTTCATGTTCCTAAGCCTCATGTCCCTTTTCTTATTGGCAAATAAATGGCACAATACTTTTCAATTTTGTGATCATCTGATCAGTAAATGTAGAATCAGAATTTTATTCTAGGGCTTTCTGAATCTAAAACCTGTCATTATTCCTCCTCTTGAAGATGATTGGATTAAATCTCATCAATCATATTTTACCAGTGGGTTATATTGGCTGGTAAAAATAATTTATGAGACCACAGTGACTGTGTCTCTCTTATTTACTAGTGTGTACCACACTTATTCTTGAACAATACCTGGTATAAATGCATGACTTACAATTATGCTACTTTTCAAGATTAGAACAAGCTGCAAGGAAGGCTAAATTGTGATGCTATTTTTCCCTGTTGAATGTGGTTATCTAAGAGTAAAAGGTGTTGTGCTCCAGGGAGAGTTTCTGTTTTTCAGATTGAGATGATGGATTGGTCATAAACTACACTTCTCTCTCATATTCTGCTTCAGGCATTTAGATGCTAGATTAAATATCCTCCAAATTAAAATAATTCCTATTTAAACTTGGAGGGAAAAAGAACTCTCCGTGTTTGAAAAATAGAGAAAGAACCTATGAGAGAAGGTAGAAAATGAAGGCTTAGGAACTGAGTTGTCAATGTCTAGGGAAGGTTAGAAACTGAAATGCACGCTCTTCGTCAGTGTAATGGGAATCAGAATATCTCCTTTTGTCAACCTGACTTAACAGCCCAGAGCAAATATCACAACCTTTATTACAGAGGGTAAACTTGTCTGGCAAATTTTCCCTCATGAGAGGAGTTTTTTCATCCATTCCATTCTTTCCGTGTAAAATTTCAGCACTCATTTTGAATTTCCACTTTACCTTCCAGTCTTTTTACAAGGAAAGTTGGCCTGTTAAAGACTGTTATTAAAGTGTCTTACTTCGAGATAAGTGGTACTTGCGGGAAGGTGTGAATGGAAGTGTTGATAGGCATGTTGGACTGAGTAGCGCTGCCTCCCTTACTTTGTCTATTTCATTGGTTTTATTGGTAGTTGAAGTTGGCCTGGTGCTTGCTGACTTATTTTTAGCCATTAGGCAAGAAATGCCAGTACTTACCACCTCTGTTTGGTCTCTTCTTTTTCACGTCTTCTTTGGGATCCATCATTTCTTTATCATCTTTGGACACCCTTCCAACTCCTTACTGCCCACAACCCTTATCTAATTTGCTAAGAAATGCACTCCTTATAGATTATCTAAAGCTATTGGTTCTAAAATATTTACCATGCACTGAGCCTGGGGAATATAAAAATATATATTTAAAAATTACAGGTCATTTCCTACTTTGGAAGAATTTATGATGTTAAGGATGTGCTATTTCCCAAAGGCCCCCACCAACTCTCTGTGTTTTCCATGGAAGTGTAAATGCCACATGTAGGGTGAGATGGTTACCAGGGCTCAGAACGAGCAAAGTCACACTTCTAGACCAAGTGGCATGTAAGTCCTTTATTTGGGGCAATAGTGGGCCAAAGTCTCAGGTGGAGTTTATTAAATTTACAAATCTGGCTACCTACCAATCTCCGGAACACCTGCTGGTCATCCATCCCCACTGTATCCCTGTAAATATGCCTTGCAGAAATCCCTTTCTGGTCCTGATAGAGAAACACTTTGCTTTCTGAAGCAAGTATTAATATGTCTCCCAAGACTGGAGCACAGGGAAGACCAACACCATAGGTGAGGAATCTTTGGCCAGAGCCACTATGAGGGAAAGACGGATGAAGGTAATATGCTCTGTCTGAAGAATGTTTTGAGCTCCCATCAAGGTTGAGGAATATGGACCAGATATCTAAGAACTTTTTCTTATAGCGTCAAAATATAAAAATAGCGAAGTCCATAGGAAGTCAAATTATTGCTGGTGTATTCTGCAACAGTAAGCAGCCATTCTTAAGCATCATGTTGGTCTCGGTTCTGATAAGATACTCCACCCAGAGGGAAAATAAGTCTAGATACATAGTTTTACAAATAACTTGAGAAGATCATAGGTCACTTCCTCTGGCATATGGAGAAGTAACCCTGCTTTATATGATGGCTTTGGAGAAAATAACTTGAATGGTTTATTCTAACTCATATTAATGATTTGTTTTCCCTCTGGAACAAAATATAAGCTCTGTTGCAACCTTGTTCTAGCACAAAGACTGCAACGACAGCCTATTCAGCAAAGTCTCAGCAGATAATTCTTAGTTCAGAGTCTCCGTGAAATGATTCTAAATGTAAAACAACTCTCAGCTACTATAGTCAGTCATTGACTGTTTCATTATCCTAATGTCTTTTGCTTGTGAAAAATAAAACAATCATGTTAACAAAAACCTACATGCCCAAGAATAGAGATAGATAGATATAGGTGCTTGGGAAGAAGCAGTATATGGTAATGGATTATAAAGTGTGCTCTGGAAATGTAAGACATTTTTATTCAGTGCCTTCCTCATTTGACACGTTAAAACCTTTGCAGTTTTAGAGAATTTTGATAGAATAAAGCTATGCTGTTTTTGTTAAAAACAAAAATGAAAATATATTTTGAGTATGTGGAAGCAGCATTCATTTGGTTTGCTTTTATTGGTTTTCAAGTTTAGTAGTCTTGGGTATACCCGGTGGAATTTTTCGAGGGAATACTATGTTCTGGTCAGTGCTCAGGATCTTTATATATATTGCCTCTGAACCACTATTTCCTTACTTGTACAATGATAACAACACTATGGTCCCTATACTGCAGTTTTGAGGGATGGAGAAACCACAAAGTTTAATCCTTGACTTTGTTGTCTGTTATCCATTCATTCATTCATTTATTCATAGAAACCTTGGTGACATTTCTGAATTTTATAATCCTCTATGTTCACTATTATTTGTTTTTCTTTATTCCAGGAGCTAGAAAAAGGCTAGGAATTTGGGACCAATTACTCTACAGAGACAAAGCGGTCTTGGTCTAAATCAAACAATTTTGTGATTTTCCTAGACCCCAAATCCTTGCCGTGGCCTGTGTGATCCCTGACTATGTCTGTCTCTGCCCTCTGCATGTTCCTGTCTATCCAGGCTGCTTTTGAGTCCCCCCCAGAGGCAAGCTTCTTCCCACCTTAGGACCTGGGTTGCTTTTCTCTTGATTCTCTGCTTAACTAATTCTGTCTCACCATTCCACTCACTTCTTCAAATGTCACCTACTCAGAGAGCAGTACTAGGGTCGCCATATATGTAGCTCCTCTCATTCACAAGCATGGCACCTTATTGTATTTCCTTCACAAATCCATGACTTTCTAAAATTATGTTTTCTCCATGTGTACTGGCTGTCTTCACCTTCTAAAATGCAATTTACATGACAGAAAAGACCTTACTGGGGAGTTAGTGATAACAATGACAGTTACATACTAGGCATCAATAATAACTTGTTGAATGAATGAAGGGTTTTTGTCCCACACTGAGATTACATGAAGAAAAAACAGGGATTTTGACTTGTGATTCCAAACTGGGCATTTTTTTTTTTTTTAATAATAGTAAGTGTTTACTTAGTTTAGCAAATTTCCAGGCATATAGCTAATAGATAATTCAAGTGTTTTTCATTCATTAACGAATTTAATTCCTATAATCCCATAAAGTACACATTATTATTATTCACATTTTACAGATGCAAAAAAATAGCAGGTTTGGAAGCAGGTAACCGAGCCAAAGCTCTTTTTTTTTTTTTTTTTTATAATTTTATTGAATCATAATTCTGTACATTGGTGCAATCATAGGGCATGATTCATATACATTCAGAAATGTTTTCATCGTACTGTTACAGATAGCCTTCATGGCATTTTCTTGATCACTAGATAAAGAC
>CAUYON010029137.1:0-33875 GCA_963573935.1 Arctocebus calabarensis | reverse complement strand
TTATTGCAGCCCAATTCATAAGTCATGGAAGAAGCCCAAGTGCCCATCGACACACAAATGTATTAATAAATTGTGGTATATGTACACCATGGAATATTATGCAGCCTTAAAGAAAGATGGAGACTTTATCTCTTACATGTTACATGGATGGAGCATGTTACATGGAATATATTCTTCTTAGAAAAGTATCTCAAGAATGGAAGAAAAAGTATCCAATGTACTCAGCCCGACTATGAAACCAATTTATAGCTTTCTTATGGAAGCTATAACCCAATTATAGCAGAAGAAGAAGGGAAAAGGGAAAGGGAGGGGAGGGGCGGGGGAGGATGGGTGGAGGGAGGGTAATTGGTGGGACCACACCTACGGTGCATCTTAGAAGGGTACGAAATTTACTAGGTGTAGAATATAAACATCTTAACACAATAACTAAGAAAATGCCATGAAGGCTATGTTAACCACTTTGATGAAAATATTTCAAATTGTATATAAAACCAGCACATTGTACCCCATGATTGCATTAATGTATGCATCTATGATTTAATAAAAAAAATAAAAAAAAACAAGACAAACTAATCACAAAAAAAAAAAAAAAGAAAGAAAAAAGAAAAATCCTAAGAGGAGAGATACCTTTGGCTCAGTAGCAATTTTCATCCCCTTGGCATACAGCAGGTATCCCATAAATGTTGCAATAGAAATTAGATAGCACTTTTCACTTAGTTGTTTTCATATGCATTATTTCATATTTTCCTCAGAATAGGATTGATTATTATTGTCTATATGTTCTAAGTTGAGACAATGCCACATCAGAAATGATGTTTATCAACTAATTCATTTTACGTATCAATAACTAGTAAGTGCATAGTGGGTAGCCAATCCCAACATCTATGCATATATATATTTTTCTGTTGCCCCAGGCTACAGTGCGAGGGCATCATTGCTCACAGCAACTTCAAACTCTTGGCTCACACAATTCTCCTGCCTCAGCCTCCCAAGTAGCTGGGATTACAGGTGCTCACCAAAATGCCTGGCTAATTTTTCTATTTTCAGTAACACCAACATCTATGCATTTTGACTTGGGTCAGTCTCCTTACTCAGAGAGCTGATTCAGATCTGAATTTCAGATGAGGCATCAACCCCAAGCTAACATTTGTGAGTGTTGGGGGATTGCGTGACATTTCTCACATGGTGCTATAAAGCCCAGTTGCCATGGACAGTATAGGCTTGTACCACACAACAGTGTTTTGGTTTGTAGCTAACCACATCTATAACAATGATCCTATGAGATTACAATGGAGCTGAGAAATTCCTACAGTTTAGCAACACTGTAGCCATTATAACATTGTAGTGCAATGCACTAGTCACAAACGGGTGGTGATGCTTGTGCAAACCAACCTACTGAGCTGCCAGGCCCATAAAAGTATAGCACATCCAATTTCATCTAGTTCATAACAGTGGATAATGATAATTAATGACTATATTACTGGTTTACGTATTTATTATACTATACCTTTTATTATTATTTTAGAGTATAATCCTAATTTTATATAAAGTTAGCTGTAAAACAGCCTTACACAAGTCCTTCAGGAGGTATTCCAGAAGATGGTATTGTTATTATAGGAGATGACAGTTGCGCGTGTGTTACTGACCCCAAAGACCTTCCAGTGTGACAAGATGTGGAGGTGGAAGACAGTGATATGCTCCTGACCCTGTGTAAATCTAGGCTACAGTGAGTGTTTGTGTCTTAGTTCTCTCTCTCTCTCTTTTTTTTTTTTTTGTTTTTGAGATAGAGTCTTACTTTGTCACCCTTGGTACAGTGCAGTGGCACAATGGCTCACAGAAACCTGAAACTCTTGGGCTCAAGCAATTCTCTTGCCTCAGTCTCCTGAGTGGCTGGGACTCCAGGCATCTGCCACAATGCCCAGTTATTTTCAGAGGTGGGGGTCTTACTCTTGCTCAGGCTGGTCTCGAACCTGTGAGCTCAGGCAATCCATCTACCTTGGCCTTCTAGAGTGCTAGGATTACAGGTGTGAGCACCGCACCTGGCTGTGTCTTAGTTCTTAACAAAAACCTTTAAGCAGTAAAAAATAATTAAAATTTTAAAAATAGGAAAAGGTTTATAGAAGGCCAGAAAGAAAATATTTTTGTATAGCTGTACAATGCTGTTTGTGTTTTAAGCTAAATGTTATTTAAAAAGAGTCAACAACGTAAAGAAAATTGAAAAGTTTATAAAGTAAAAACATTACAGTATGTTAAGATTAATTTATTATGCAAGAAGAATACATTTAGTGTAGCCTAAAGGTTCAGTGTTTATAAAGTCTGCAGTAGTGCATAGTAACATCCTAGGTCTTCATGTTCACCCATCACTCACCTAGAGTAAATTCTAGTCTCATAAGGAGAATCATGGCAAGTGCCTCACATAGGTGTATCACTTTTTTTTTTTGAGACAGAGCCCCAAGCTGTCACCCTGGGTAGAGTGCTGTGGCATCACAGCTCACAGCAACTTCCAACTCCTGGGCTCAAGCGATTCTCTTGCCTCCACCTCCCAAGTAGCTGGGACTACAGGCGCCCGCCACAATGCCTGGCTATTTTTTGTTGCAGCCGTCATTGTTGTTTGGTGGGCCCAGGCTGGATTAGAACCTGACTCAGGTGTATGTGGCTGGTGCTTTAGCTGCTTTAGCCACAGGTGCTGAGCCAGGTGAATCACTTTTATAGCACATGTTTACCTTTTCTATGACTTGATACATTTATACATACAAATTCTTTACCATTGTGTTACAGTCGCCTACAGTATTCAGTACACTATGTGTTGTACAGGTTTGTAGCCTGGGAGTAATAGCCTGCACCATGCAGCCCAGGAATGTGGGAGGCTGTAATAGGTTTGTGTAAGTGCACTCTGTGATGTTAGCACAATGAAGAAATTGCCTAACAATGCATTTCCTAGAACATATCCCCTTTGTTAAGGGACATGTGACTGTGCTTAATAAGCTTAAATACAATTTCACAAGGCTATGTGAGAATCAAAATCTCTCTTTGCTTTTAAGACATCATCATCCATGTGTCTTACAGGAGTTCAGTAATCTCTCCAACAACATACAGGCAGGAAGTAACTGAACTGGAATTAGAAACAAGAAGTCTAACCCCAGGAATGACGCTCGCTCTCTAGCCTGGATGGAATTTGAAGAAAGCTAATTAGAACCCCCCTGGGGATGAGATTGTGTGGGTCTTCTGGGCCTGACTACTTGATTGTGGAAAACCCTTTGATGGCTCAGGTACGACTGAGAAGGCAAAATCAAAGTTACCCATGAGAATCCAGCTCCTCTGGAGATGTGGGGCCCCAAGTCTAGTGTCAGGATGGGGCATTAGCTCTAGAGCAAGGGGATCCAAGTGCAAATCTCAGTTCTGGATCCCAACAGCTGACAACCTTGGGAGAGTTACCTTATGTCTGTGTGCTCCTTAAGTGCAAGTAAGAATAGCACACCTGCCTCCACAAAGAGTTATTTGGAGTAGTAAATGATTTCATGTACAGAAAATGTTTAGATAAGTGTTTTATACAGAGTAGATGTTATATAAGGGTTAAGTTACTATTATTATCATTATCTTTCTGTACACTTTCCTCTCTTTTCTCAACCAGAACCTACACAAATATTCTCAGGGACCGCTTAGATACACATATTTAAAATGACCAGGAGTTACAGATAGAGATCCAGATGCTGAGCTGTCCTATCTGTCTGGGTCTCCAAAACTAGCCAGCAATTGGCAGAACTACAGGAGGCAAACCCACCTAGCTGCCTCTGTGCAAACACCTTTCCATTGTTCAGCCAGAAGTACCCGAGGCTAGCCTGTGCCTTTGAGTGGCTGCACTACCCAGTTTCCCTTAGGCAATGATCTTACCTCATTTAGTCCCACTGGTAGTTCCAGGATTCCATGATGTAAATCATCTAGCATCTTATTTTATCTCCTAAAATCTAAAATTGTATTTTATCTCCTGGAATTTCTTCTAGATATATGGAGATTCTCCTACTTTCCTGTCACTTCTCCCTATTGGCCATTAATGGCTCAAATTCTTTACAGAGAAAGGTAGCTAGCCTGTGAAACACTGTCCATGGGTAAGGCACTATTCTAGGCACCTAATGTTCACGACCTCATTATGAGTTTACAACAACCCTGTGAGGTGGATATTCTTATCACTGATTGACTATAAGGAAATCGAAGCTCAAGTTATATAATGTTCTCAGTCACCACAGTCACAGAGCAAGTAAGTAGGTGAGCTGGGATAAGAAATGACATTGCTCTAACTCTATGTATAAGGTGCTCACTCTACTTTTATGGACAGAATTTTATTTTATTATACAATTAAGCCTAAACTGAAAATGCAAATGTCACTGGGAGAGATAACATTGATATATGGTCATATTAAGGGACAAGATCAGACCTTTCTCTGGTAACAGGCTTTGATAGGAGAGAGTGCTGAAGAGAGAATAGGCATGACAATAGGTGACAGAAGAAAAGTGAATGGGGCCGGGAAGGAAGAGCAAAGCATGGAGAACTGTATCAGCTTCCCCTCGCTGCTGTAACAAATTACCCCAAACCTAGTGGCTGAGCCAAGACTTGTTACCTTACAGTTCTGCAGGCCAGAAGTACGACATGAGGCCCACAGGGGTAAATCAGGCTGTTGTCAGGGCTGTGTTCTTTTCTATAGGCTCTAGGGAAAAATCCATTCCCTTGCTCATTTGGTGGCAGAACTGAGGTCCACGGGGTTGTAGGCCTGAGGTCCCATTTCCTTGCTCGCTGTCAGCTGGGGCTGCCTTTAGACCTGGAGCTCACTTTCTGGTCCTTGCACGTGTCCCCTGCTCCTCAGAACCATCAGGAAGATGTTGAATCCTTTCTGCACTGCCATCTTTAGGCTAATTCTTCTGTCTTTGGTTGGCTCACCTCTCTGATCCCACTGGAGAGGTTCTCCACTTTTCAGGGCTCGTGTGATCAGATTGGACCCATCCAGATAATCCAGGATAATTCCCCATCGCAAAGTGCTCCAAAGTCTCTTTTTCTATTCCACGTTCTGAATATTAGGGTGTGGATCTCTTTGTGGGAGAAGTTATACTGCTGCTATTAGTGGGGGAACCTAGGGGTCAACCCTAAAGTATGGCTGCCTCACAGCATTGCCCTGGGTTTTCTGGTCATGGGCGATAGAACTTTGCTAATTTCCCTATATTGTTTTTTGAATGCATCTGTTAGGTCAGGATGAAGACAAGGGTGAGGGAAGCTTTGAACTGATAATAGGCAGACCCCACCTACCTCCAAAGTGTTTTTGGCCTACGAGCCTTCCCAGTGTCCCTTTAAAGCAATTTGTAGTCTGTTATCCTGTATCATTAACCTAATTAGTGTAATTGCACCCAATTACGTAATCAGTATAAATACATGAAAAAATCCCATAATTAGACGATGTAATTAGGTAATTAATAGATGACGTGGGAAAAATCCGTAGAAAATCTTCTGAAATGGACATGGTGCTTGCATGAAGCAGGCAATTTGCTAACTCCAGCATCTCAGCCAACTCCCTCTATTTGGGAAGAGAAATCCACAAAGTAATTAGAACCCAGACATAAAACTCTTAGTCTAAAAACTCCTGATGTCTTGTATCATATCTTTTAACTCTAAATTTTATAAATATATGGCCGGATATCTCTCTACACTTCTCCTCGGGAGAGGAGAAACTTCTCCCACAGAGCTGGGTAGAATGAAAAAATGTGGTCCAAGGCAAATCAGATTCGATACTGTGTCTATGTATGGAAAGATACACTTATTTTTTTTTTTTGAAAGATACACTTATTAAGGCCTTGCCTGACTGACTAAAATAACCAGATTGTGCCCCAGTCAGAGTTGGGCTGCTTAGTTGACAATCTTACTGACTGATCTACATAGACACAAAGTCAGTCTGAACCTAGACTCATATTCTTTGAAGGGACCTTGCAAATCTGGGAGTCTATGGAGAAAAAGGGCCCATGTGTTTTGCTAATGCCGTCTCTAAACTGATCTCCAGTTTACCTTTACCTGCTTACTTCCGCTTCTGTGGCCACCCCCTGTGTCCAGCCTGGTAGAATTTATGTCCAGCATTGCCCTGATGGAACTCCTGGCATCATGCCTACCCTTTCTCCAAGCTACTCTCCTCAATCAGCCAGAGTGAGCATAAGATCACTTCAATCTGTTACATAAAACTTTTCAATGAGAAAACCCACCTCTCTAACATGGTCCACAAAGCCTAAGATCACTTCAATCTGTTGCATAAAACTTTTCAATGAGAAAACCCACCTCTCTAACATGGTCCACAAAGTCCTGTGTGATTGAGTGTCTTCCCGTGTCTTGAGCTTTTCTTGTTTCCTCTCCCTAACATCTTCCTTCCACATCTGCCCCCTTCCACGTTGTCAAATGTACTGAGGCCTTCCCTACCTTAGCCCCTTCCCACAAGCTCTTTCCTTAACTTGAAGAGCATTCCCCCTTGTCTTTTACTTCCCAACCCCATTCATTGTCTAGGCCTTTTACTGCTTAAAGAAGTTTTCTATCACCCCTTTATTTAAACCTTCTCCTCATTACAACCTTCCATAGCACATTATAACTTTTCTTCCTGGCATTCATCATAATCTGTAATTTTGCATTTATTATCTGCAATATTACTTTATGATCTATGCCATTCACTAGATTGTAAAATTCATGAAGGCAATAGCTATATTTGTTTCACTTACCACTGAGTCTCCAGTATCTTGAACATAGTAGAAACTCAATAAATATTTGCAGAATGAATAGTGTGTTGAAAGTGGGAGCTCTGAGAAACAAGAAGCTGTTCTGAGATCAGTGGTGGGGCTGATCCAGACCAATAGGGTGGAAGCCAAACAGGCTACTTGGGGCTGCACAGAAACACATAGGCAGTGACTGCATGGGAGGCTGATTCATGGGGCAATGGTTACCGTATCCTCCTCATAAATGCAGTCACCATGATGGGCTGTTCACACATATTCCTTAAAGAACAGCGCTTTGGAGAGAGAAGTCAGCTCCCTCATCCTCCTCTTAATTTGGTGATGGAATAATAACTTGACGATGACTGAAATTTATATATTGGCCATAATAGGTGGTTAACATGGATTAACTTAGTAAATGCTACCTATGGCTATCTCTGACAGAGCAATTAACAAAGAGTTGGACAACAGCTCTTAGGGTTCCTGTTATCTGGGCTCTGAACCTATTAAAAGGCCTACTGAAATCAGAAAAAGAGATCGAACTATTCCTCACTTACAGTTGTGATCACATTTTGTCTTTTTCTTCTTCTTTTATTTTTTTGAGATAGAATTTCATTTGATTGCCGTGGCTAGAATGCTGTGGCCTTATAGCTTATAGCAACCTGAAACTCTTAGGCTCGAGTGATTTTTTTTGCCTCAGCTTCCCAAGTACCGAGGATTATAGGCACCTACCACAACACCCAGACAGTTTTTCTATTGTTAGTAGAGATGGGGGGGGGGGTCTTCATTTTGCTCAGGCTGGTTTCGAACTCCTTGGCTCTGGCGGGTGATTCACCTGCCTCACCCTTCCAGAGTGCTAGGATTTCAGGCGTGAGCCACTGCACCCAGCCCTCTCCTTCTTTTAATTTTAGCCTTCCTTAGAGAGAAACCTGTACAGCTTTTGCTGTTTACCAAATGTAGACATCTTGGTAAATTGATTTTCACTTTCTGCCTTACATTGTACATCCTAGAGACAGTTAGTGGGGAAGTTGAGACAGCACACTCATTTGGTGATACATACTCAGTGTCCAGCCTGTGGCCTGTGGAACTTCCTACTGATTTTACGAGGACTTATTTTTTGCTTATCTGTGGTGTCGGATATCACAAAAAGTATGTATGGACCTTCTCTTTTTTTTGCTAATCAGCTTTTGTTAGTATTTGTGTATTTAATGTGTGGCCCAAGACAACTCTTTTTCTTCCCATGTGAGTCAGAGGGAAAAAAGGTTGGACACCTCTGAGCCATTATGAGCAAATGGCAGGTTGAAAAAAAAAGATGGATTTTTTGAGGCAAGACTGTTCAATTCACAAAACGCAGATGACTGCTATGTTTCTATGAATCAATGTGATGAAGAGCAATGCCAGGTTGGATTTTCTCTTTTTATTAGTTGGGTGCTGTTGCATTGATAGTCACTCTTCTGATAAGTGCTTGATTGTTCTGTTGTGTTATCATTCATTCATTCACAGGCTTATTCTTTACTAAATATTAAATATCTCTTATGGGCTTGAGACTCTAGTAATAAGTTGAAAGGCATAAAATTCTCTTCATAGCAACCTGTTTTCTCCCAACAAAAGCAGGGCTGTGTGGCAGCCCTCCAAGGCCATTACGCATAAAGACCACTTTCGGGAAGATAGACGGTTGCATCTGAATTTATGACCAAGGCAGGAGGACACAGATGGTAAGTCCGCTGGCTTGGTATGAACTTGACAGACACAGTGCCCTCTCTCACAGGACTTACGGTCTGGCCCACAAAAAAGGTGACAAGCACTTCTAGTCGATTGTAGTGAGTATTCTGCTGGGGAAGAAGGAGGTGCATGGTAACACATTTTAGGGACATAAGTCCTAGTCTCAGGCTCCAAAAAGTTATCCTGGATGAACTACTTAAGCTGAAATTTATAAGAACCATAGGACTGCAAGGTAAGGGGTTGCCTGGTATAATAGTAAAAATTTGCAAACTATTTACAAAATATTCTCTATGCATTGGCCACCTCTTTGAAGAATTTTGTAACAAATATTTTGCAAATAAAAGTCTGTTCACTTGCAGTTTCCCATTTTCCTTATTCTTGGCAACTATAGGGGAAACTTTTGGGATGTGCTGCATATGGAGTGATAGTGGCTGCAGACATGGGGAAGGTTGTTCAAAGACCCGAAGGTGAGAGGATATAGGACATATTTACTGGACTGAGTCAAAGAAGAGAAACATGACTAAATTATAAAATTTTAGGGAAAGAGTGTCTTTATCTTGCCCCCACCAGGAGGGAGCTCCTGGAGGACAGGGAAGTTTCTATTTTACATCTGATATGTAAAATATGAGAAATAAGTTTAGAATGCCTTTTGGCGAGTGTTCAAATAACCCACAGGTATTCTGTATAGTTCTTTAAAGACAGTGAATTACATAAGGATGAGGCCATAAGAAATTTCAAATGAGAATTATTGAGGGAAGCTTGTTATAGTCTGCATTCTTCTACCAACTGCCTTCTTCCCGCAAATCCATATCTCTGGGTCAGCCCCTCAAGGGCTGGAGTAACCAGCCCCATTTTCAGAGAGATAGATGGCTACATCTGGGTTTATTGCCTGCACCAACAGGACATAGACAGTATGTTTGTTGGATTGGGCTGACCAACCTCCACGGTGTGAGGCAGCATCAATGGCTCCAGTGGGAGACCAGCAGGCACATATATCGATCGTAAATAATGTCTTAATGTCCTACAGTAGGTCATACATCAAAGAGATTTCAAAATATCTTTCTCTCTGGTTTGTTCCAATGTGCTGCATTCTGGCTCGGAACTTTCCTTTTTAGGGTTAGAGCACGACCTGGGCCCTCTTGCCCACTGAAGTTCAAATCCTTTTCTTAACCTTTGCTTCTATAGGGCCTGGAGAACTTATTATGATCATCTCTGTCTCTGCTCACCCATCGCTGGAATAACAGAAGAGTTACAGAGCTTTCATACTGTGCCCTCTATCAATACTCACTAAATACTCTGGTGACTCTTTGATGGACTGGGCTATTGTTTGTCAGTAAACTATTCCCCTCAGTTTTAACATTAAATATTACATAGATTTACAGAGTTAGAAAGAACCTTATAGTTTACTAAGTTCAGCTCTTCTTTGACCTATGGAAGCTGGAGAGTGAAAATAATTTGCTCAAGCATATCCAGGCCTTTGAGACAGAGGAGTGACCCACCTGCTTGGAATTCTGGAGAAGGAACTAGTTATTCTTGGTTCACTTCCTACTGGGTAGTTGGATTCTGGTTGATTCTCTTATCCTAGAGTGGATTTTCTGGGAAAAGCGTTGCTTCTGCAGGATATGGAAAGGGCTTGAAGTTGTCCATGTACCTTTTCAGCAGGGAGGTTTAATTCTGGTATCAAATATTACACAGCCTATTGTTGTTCTGTGGACCAACACATGTGCTCTAATCCAGCCTTCCATAAAATTTCCATCTCCATCTGTCTAAATCCCGGCTGTATCTCTCCTTGGTTCCAAACTCAGAAGGGAAAGGGGGGATGTCATTTACTGGATATTCCTAAAACTCCCCAAAGTGTTTATCTTAACATTGCTGATCACAATATCATGCTGATCTCTACAACTTACCTTGCCCTGGCTTCAGCCACTTTCCTTTCCTTGCCTCTGACCCCGGCCCAACCACCATGCTATCAGAGCGGGAGCCGCCATGGAGGCAGTACCTCTTCTGCAAAGCTTTGATGACTTTCCAAAGGCTCTAGAGCAGCGGTTCTCAATCTTCCTAATGCCGCGGAATTTAATACAGTTCCTGTGGGTCGCGACCCACAGGTTGAGAACCACTGCTCTAGAGTCTATGGCATCCCTGATCCTCCAGAAGTCCTGAAATTCTGCTATTGGTGATTCATCATCTTAGTCTAACATTTATTTTGGGAAGGACTCTTGCTTAATGCACATATCTTACCTGGCATCCTTATGTGAAGTGTTACAGAGGAAGATGCATGAGTTTTGGATTCAGATAGAAAGAATCACAAATTTGAATCTTAGGTTCCTCAACTAAAAAACAGAGGGTGTGTCAACCAAAATAGGCAAGGCTATGCTACAGTCAAAAGCAACCCCAGCATCTCTGTGGCATGTTCATTTCTAATTCACACATAGTCTGTGCTTGGCCCAGTCAACAATTCTCTATGCTGCATCATTTTATAGCAATGCCATTTGAAAGAATGGCCTCCTAGGTCATTGTAACAAGGGAAGATGGCATGGAACACTGATGCCACTGAATTTAGTATGGACGTGAGAGACATCACTGTTGCTCACGTTTCTTTGTCCATAATAAGTAACAAGCGTATGCAAGGGAATGAGGAATTTTTGGCCTTTGTGTGCAAGAGCTAAAGAAAGTTGCTCAATTTCTTTAATCCTCATTGACTCTGTAACTCTCTGCGTATGTATACTGCACCCCCATTGTACAGAGGAGGAAATTAAGGAGCGGATGATTTTAAGGAGTTCACAAAGGTTTCAAAGCCAGGGAAGTCAGGACTGGGCCCAAATGCAGGCCTCTAGGCCATCAACTGCTATATTTTTAGGAGGGGAAACAAAAATATTGGGGAAAACCGAGAAGGCCGTAAGAAAACAATTATACTTAGCCTACAAGATTGTCGTGAGAGGTAAATGGGATAGTGCTATGTACACGTACATCTGGTGGGCACCCTTTAAGTATTACCTGAAGTTTAGGTGACAAGAAAGAGCAGAAGCAGAGGCTGGAAAGCCGCCTTGGAAGTTCTGAGGATCCAGAAAGGGTAGCATAAGTGTCATGAGGGGGGCGTGCCTCTTAGAAGGCTGGAAAGAGAGAGGCAGGCAAGCTCCAGGTTGTTCATCTTGTCAGTCCCGGTGTCCTGTACAGGTGACACGTCGCATCATGTCATGTGATGTCTCCATCCTTAGTAGATGGAGAGGGGCAGTGGAGGGCAAAACAATCCGCTCATACGCTCTCTGTATCCCGCACCATTCTCACTGTATCAGTCACTTTCTTATCTAATCTTTCTAATGACACTATAAAAAAAAGTTATATTTACCTTCATTTTGCAGGTGAGGAAGTTGCCTCATACAGCTAAGTTGCCTTCCCAGCATAAGTGTCAGAGCTGGGTTTCCGCTCAGGCATGTCTGCTCCAAAGCTTTTTATCTTCCTACCACCCCGGGCCGGGCTGTCTCCTTCCTGTGCCACCCTTTGCTGGGTCTCTGCCACATACCAGTCAACTCTTATCAAAGGCAGGTGACACACTCAAACTCTGTCCACCTCAGTTCTGCAAAGGGTGAGCCTCTCAGCTCTGCCCAGGACCACCCTGAAAGGAGACATTCTTGGATGTGTTTAGTTTGGTCAGAAAACCTGACTGGGTCATGGGGCTCATCAGCCAGAGGTTTGCATGTATGTGAATAATTACTTTTCTCAGATTGGAAAACAGGGGCTTCAGGAGGAAGTGTGCAAAAGTCTAGAATAAAACCCAGAATCCTGGTCTGATATCTGAAGCTACTTTTAGTAAACCATTTTGTTCCACAGCATCCCCCATGGAGCTCAAAGTCAGTGCTAACTGATCACCACCCCTTTCCCCAATAAGTAACTTATTTTATCATTGGCACCAGAGATCTGTGGCTTCCTCTTTCAGTCTTCACCTGTCTGTCTGAACGTTGTTTTGACAGCAATGCCTTTCCTTTGTCTTATTTATCACTATGTCCTCAGTAACTGGTGAAACACTTCACCTAGTACGTGTTGAGTAAGTGTTTGTTGAATGAATAAATGAATAACACATGCAAGAAGCCAATGAAGGACAGTTGTAAAGAAGATTTAGCCATTGTCCTTGCTCTTTAGAAATTCACAGTTTCATGAGGAAGTCAGATAGGAGAGACTGGATTTCCCATTTAGAAAGATTATGCATGTCCAGGAGAAAGATCAAGCATGAAAGATCAAGCTTAGAAAGATCAAACATGTCCAGGAGAGACACTGTTCCACTTTGCTCTAGATAAGGAAAACCGGTCTCTACTCTCCAGGGTTAGCTGCTTTGAATCTTACCACAGTTTAAATCCATTTTTCTTGTCCACAGTCTGATGTCCTTGAGACTGTCTAC
The DNA here is from genome assembly GCA_963573935.1 of Arctocebus calabarensis. Taxonomy (NCBI): domain Eukaryota; kingdom Metazoa; phylum Chordata; class Mammalia; order Primates; family Lorisidae; genus Arctocebus; species Arctocebus calabarensis. The sequence goes on along the minus strand of CAUYON010029137.1, from coordinate 21,029 downwards.
TTCCTTTATGTCATGCAGCTCTGGGGCCCATTTTTATATGAATGTTTTTACTTTATCCTCCAAAATTATGAATAAGAAAGACATTTCGAACCATACATCTGTTTTGTAAAACAAACAAACAAACAAACAAACCCAGCTTCATTTTCTGAGGTTCCTTGGCTGTTTTTTTTTCAAAACTTAGGGCTTCATGTATGTCTAATCCCAAATTGCCAGAATGATTAGAAATAACAGCTATTTTAAAAGGCTGCTATACTTGAGAAACTCTTAGGGAGGGTCTAGATTCTTTGTAGGTCTATAGAGAGTCTCCAGTGTAGAGAACGATGGGTGTCTGCATCTTTCTCTGCGTCCTGCTGTCTGCATCTGGGAGCAGGGCAGGGATGGTGTTGCTAGACAGGAGAGGGCACTGTTTGTACCTACAGATGGCAGGTAAAGGTGGGGACAACCAGCAAGGCTGATGCCATTTGTCCTTTGGTTCTTTCTTTACTCTGTTGCCTTGACAACTGCCATAGAAGGTGAAATTCGGAACATGTAAAGCTTAGAAACCTCTCATCGAGACTGCTCATGGTTCTCTGCCTAAGCCTCTTCTTTTAAAATATTGGCTTCATTTTTCTTTGCAATAGTGTGGAGATGTCCTAAGTCTGTCCTAGTGCAAAAAATCAACTCTTTTTTCCGCAGCAGGTGGGGCAAAATTCCCATCTTGCTAAGAGTTCTCTAGAGGGAGCGCGGACCCCAGGGAGTCTCTGAAATCACAAGCATTTAGAGGAAAATTGAAGCTCTGTGGAATTTCAATCTGCCTTCCCTAAAAAGACCCATAGTTTTAAATCATTGCTCCATTAAGTCTTTTGTATTCCCCAGTTAGTACTTTCTGTGTTTCCCTTTTCTCTTCTTTTTCCTTTAGCTTGTCTCCTATTCTGCTACAACGCTGTTCTCACGTGTTTCTATGACTGATGAGGAGCCCTCAGAGTTTCTTTCTTTGACTCTGCAGAGAATAACCCCCACCCACCAGCAGGCATGGCCTGCCTCTCTCAGGGAGATCTGCCAAAGGGACTAAGGGAACCTTTGCTACTTAGGACTCTTGGCTGGAAGATGCTTCCTTCCTAGAGCAAGTCCCTACTATCACAGAGCAGCTACTCAGCATTCTGAGCCTCTAACTTCTATACCTGTGCAATGTATATGAGAGTGGCATGAAAGCATTTCCTACCAAAGTGAAAATTCTAGGATGAAAAGGGATAGCAGAACTCTGGAGGAAGAGCCAAGGCTCCTGTGTCATGTACTTCCAGGATTCCAGGTAAAGGCAGGTGACTTACACAGACCTTTGAATTTGAGTAGAATGTCTGGTCTTGGCAGACAGCATTGCTAAGCATACAGAAGGCACTCTAGGCAATATTTAGTACAATTATTTCACATAGACAGAAGCTAAGTGTTAGAGCAAGGTAAAACTTACCCAAAGCCAAGGAGCCAAATGGCATATCCAAGAATAACCTCGATTTCCCCAAATTCCAGCCAGTGTTGATCATTCTGAACATGAATGCATTTCTCTGAAAATAAGATCACTCTGTTAATGAAATAATTTAAATGGACATTATAGAACTGTTTTGTTAGGATCAGCATCATTAAACATTCTTGATTAAAGAAAAAGAGCTTACAACGTCTTTGGGAAAGGACAACGTATTGAGTAACAATTCTTGTGAACCTTATTCTTTAAGGAAAAACATTCATTCTTTCATTTTATTCTCCATCAAATTTTCAATAAATACCATAAAGTGGAGCAGGCCCCGAGAAATAGATGAATAAGATAATGGCTTCAGTATTCTGAATCCTTATACAGAATTTTGTATAGGGAGATAACTAACATCTGGCTTGGATATTGAAAAAGGGGTTCCAAGGAGAGATAGTCTCAGTAAATATTGGGAAGCAGAAAAGGCACAAGGACTGGTCTTTTTTTTTTTTGGAGACAGAATCTTATTTCTAGCCCTAGGTAGAGTCTTGTGGTGTCATAGCTCACAGAAACCTCAGTCTTTTGGGCTCAAGCAATCCTCTTGCCTCAGCTTTCCAAGTACCTGGACTATAGGCACCCACCATACTGCCTAGCTATTTTTAGATGGGGTCTTGCTCTAGCTCAGGCTGGTCTCGAACTCCAGGCAATCCACCCACCTCAGCCTCCTAGAGTGCTAGAATTACAGGTTACAGGCTTGAGCCACCACTCCTGGCTTTCAGGACTGACTTTTTAGAAACACCACTCCTGGCTTTCAGGACTGACTTTTTAGAAAGCATATATCTAGCCTTTTTGGGACATAAGCTTCTTACAGGGAAGCATATAAGCAGGATTGTGGTGGTTTCATGTACCTGTATTCGTAAGTTCAGGGCCTGGTTAATTAAGTAAGCTTAATAGATATAACCTAGCCTAACTTTTGCAAGACCTTTTAATTCATCCTTTAGATATTTCTTATCCATAAATTTCAAAACCAAGTCTAGGCCACATGACTATTAGGTGAGCAAGGAATAAACTATAGGATTAAGTTGATCACTGCTTATCAATGTAAATTTAATATGCATTAACTCCTGGAAAATAAAAAAAGAAGAGTTAGCAAACTCTACTCTGAGGGTCAAATCTAGCCCATCCCCATGTTTTGTAGATAAAGTTTTATAGAGCCTGATGATTAAGTTTACAGGATACTCTGGCTTACTGACTGGTTGCCCCAATAAAAAGTCTTGGTAAATTGGAAAAGTACCCCTAGCAAATAAATGAAATTCAATAAAGACAAGAAAAGGGTATTATATCTAGAAGGAAAAAAAGTAACTGTACAAATGAATGTCGAAAGGACTAATTTTATATCTAATTGATGCAGAAAACGTTGAAGTCGTTTCTAAAGTTAGCCAGCTGACCATGGGTCGGCTCTGTAAAGCAAGGCTGTCTTACACATAAGTAAGAACTATCAAATTGTAATAATAATTATAATAACATTAGTTAACATTTATTAACAGCTTACTTGTACCTGGTAATACTTTAAATGCTTCACGTGTGTTACCTCATAAATCCTGACGAAAATGTGACTATATTGTAGATGTGAAGATACTGAGATTGAGATAGAATAACTGCCTGAGGTCATGTAGCAACAAGGTGATAACTCAAAGTCTTGAACGTGGCCAGGATAAGCATGTCCAGAAGACATGCTTTAAACCAACATGCAGAGTTGCTGTTCTATCATAAGCTCATATTGATTATCAAGCAGGCATGGCCTTATGAGAAGAATTGTAAGTATACAATACAAGCAAGGAGAGTAATTAATCTGCCAGTAGAGGCAACTGGGTAGGATAATCTGCATGTCTTTAGATAACTTACTAAATTCTTAAAAATAAGAAGCTTGACATTTTGAATTTTGGGGATTGGGGGATGGGAAGAGAAAAATCTAACTACAGTAGTTGTGAAAATTCCCCACTTACTCAACAAGGTGATAGCCTGATGGAGTATGCAGAAAGGAACCCAATCTATTTTCTGCAAAAGTTCAGGGCCACAGGGAATACTTACTGCTGAAGCACTCCTTAACCTTGTCTTCCACTCTTTCCTCAAGAAGAAAATGGTGTGGGATTCATCTGGAGATTGTTCACAGGTGGGTAAATGGGTCCTTCTTTCTGTCTTGGGTTGGCTTCCCTGTGAAGCAGACTCCTCAGAGAGGAAGATTTGCTTGCAGTAGATTTACTGAGGAGTACTGTCAACTTCAACATCTGTGAGAGAGGGAGAGAGGAAAGGGGTGGGCAAATGGAGAAGCTGACCTGCCTTGAGGCCTCAACCCATCTTGCAGGGAATTGGCACTGAGAAGACAATTTAGAATAGTCCTGAATCAAGGCAAGGAGGCTGGACCTCTGTACTCCCACACTGATCAGACTGTAGATACACTCTGTTCCCAGGGAGAGGAGTAACATTGGCTAAGGAGAATTCCCACAGTGGGGCTGGCTGTCAATTATACACAGCTGGCTCTCCATGAACCTGGGAGAATGAGTACCCTGCCTGAAGAGAATTGAAGAGACCTGTCACAGTACCCACCACAGATTCATACCCATTTTATTTTCCCCTGCAAACCGTAGGTTGAAAACTTCAGTGAAGAGGACTTTAATTTACCTTATCAATACTCTGTTTCACAGTTCCATTTAAATCAAAGAACTTAAAAGTTTGTGATTCTGTATCACCAAGAGACCCCTGTGGCCTCCCCTGGTTTTCCATCCTTCGCCTGTTCTTCTGGCTTTTGTTCTTGGGGTATGAACACAGCGTGTCAAAGGAGTGGTTGAGGGATGAAAAGGGGTGAGATAATTTAATGGTGTTACATGTTCCAGAAGGTTCCTGTATTAGGCCTGAAACTGAAGTCAATCTCCAAAGTCCCTTTACCCTTCTTAGATTTGGATTTGAAGTTCCCCAGAAATGCATTTTACACTGAAATGAGTTAATTACCATCTCTGCCTGGGAGGATTTGGTGTGGGTGAATAAGAGGCTGCTGTTGGTGGAAATGAACTAAGTAGATTTTCAAAATTTCTGGATTTTTATCATTCTCAAAATTTCTCTTAAGGCTAGCTCTTGGATGGCTTGGTGCCTGTGGCTCAACGGGCTAAGGCGCCAGCCACGTACACCTGAGCTGGTGGGTTTGAATCCAGCCCTGGCCCGCCAAACAACAATGACGGCTGCAACCAAAAAATGGCTGGGCATTGTGGCGGGCACCTGTAGTCCCGGCTACTTGGGAGGCAGAGGCAAGAGACTCGCTTGAGCCCAGGAATTGGAGGTTGCTGTGAGCTGTGATGCCACAGCACTCTATCCAGGGTGACAGCTTGAGGCTCTGTCTCAAAAAAAAAAAAAAAAGGCTAGCTCTTGGATATAGTTTTAAAAAATCAACTTTCTCACCTGTATTTTCCCCTTCACTATCTCCTCTTTCAGTTTGGTCTGTGCTGAGTCTGACTCACTGGACTACACAGCTTGTTTTACTTGGGTAGACCATCAAATCTGCAGAGTTAACGTGTGTGACCTGCAGTGGTGTACGTGCTGGGAAGGGCATTCACCTGCACCAAGTTCATAACAGGAGAATACCCTCTCTCAGACTTTGGACAATGAAAGAGTAGTATCTGTGAATATGACCAAGTGTTGTTAATGTTGGGTATACATTCTGAGAAATGTGTCATTAGGCAATTTTGCTGTGGTGGAAATGTCATAGCATGCACTTACACATACCTAGATGGTGTAGCCTGCTGCACACCTGGGCTACGTGGTAGAGTTTATTGCTCCAAGGCTACAAAACTGCCCAGAGTGTGATTGTATCAAATATTACAGGCAATTGTAACATAATGGTAATTTTTTTGGGTCTAAACATGTCTTCACATAGAAAAAGCACAGTAAAAGTACATTATAAAAGATAACAACTGTTACATCTGTATAGGGCACTTAACATAAATGGGGCTCGCTGGACTGGAGGTTGCTCTGGGTAAGTGAGTGAGTGAGTTGTCAGTGAATGTAAAAGCCTAGGAGGTTATTATTCACTACTGTAGACTTTATAAACACTGTACACACAGGGTATACTAAATTTATACATTTTGTCTTTAATAAACTAACCCTAGCTCATTGCAACATTTTTTACTTTATAATTTTCTTTACCTCTTTAATACTTTTTCAATAACCCTTAGCTTAAAATGCAAACAGATTGTTCAGCTGCACAGAAGTATTTTCTTTCTTTCTATCCTTATTCTATAAGCTTTTCTCTATTTTTCAAACTTTTAGTTTTTTACTTTTAAAATTTTTTTTTGTTGTTGAGAGCTAAGACACCAATACATTAGGCTAGGCCTGCATAGGATTGGGATCATCGTATCACTGTCTTCCACCTCCACGTCTTGTCCCACTGGAAGGCCTTCAGGGGCAGTAACAGGCATCGAGCTGTCATATCCTATGATAACAATACCTTCTTCTGGACTACCTCCTGAAGGAGCTGCCTGAGGCTGTATTACAGTAAACTTTTTTTTTAAATAGTCAGGAATATACTCTAAAATAATAACAAAAAGTATAATATGTAGTATAGTAAATACATAAACCAGAAAAAGAGTCCTTAATTATCAAGTATTGTGACCTATACCTAATTTTAGGTGTTGTGTTTTTATAGCACGGGCTTGTTTACATCTGTATCACCACAGACATGTAATGCTCTGTGCTCTGATGTTAGGGCAGCTACAACATTATGAGGCAATAGGAATTTTTCAGCTCCATTACAATCTATGGGACCACCATGGTATACACAGCCCTGTGTGGACTGGAATGATGCTTTATGTGGCACGTGACTGGACTCAGACTCTCTCAAGGGAGGGTTTGGGGAGTTATTTAAAAGAGTTCACAGATAAGGCAAACAGATTAGGGACAAGACTTATTGAATCCAACTGCAATGTAGCTAGAAAAGAGAATTAGGCAGAGGATACTGGCTAGAATTTTGGAGCTAATGTTTCATTTTCTCAGGAAAAAGACTAGCTGTGCAACAACATATTTAGAATCAACCTTTTTTGCTGTTGCTATGCTAGACGATTTCATGTGCATGAACTCAGTTAACTATCAGCAAATTTTCAAGTTTTAGATACTGTGTACCTTATTTATATATGAGGAAACTGAGACTCACAAAAGTTTTGAGTGATTTGTCCAGATAAAGCCTGGATTTTGGGTAATTCTGTACAAGGCTCTGCATATTAACTGAGTCAGGATTGTTTTGATCTCAATTCTACCGAAGGCCACAGAAGAAACTAGAGATTTATAAAAATCAAGTACATGTTTGAGATATTTATTCACGATTAACATGGCATTTATTGCCCATTAAAGTCTTGATCATTTACTGTCTGTCTAGATCATGGTAGAAATTTTACTTCATGAGTTCACTTATTTTAAAGATCGTTTTAAATTTACACACAGGTCTTGGGAAATCACTAGGTCCAAGTAAAAAGTACAACAATTTAAACATAAATGGTGACGAATAGAATAATTTTTTTTCATGGTTGTAGTAATGGAAATGAGTAGATTTGGGGGGCAGAAGACTCTGATTTAGAACCCTTTCAATGCTCGTATATGATAGAAGGTAATAGAAAGAGTGGTGGCCTAAATCTGCACTAATTCTACTGTCTTCGATAGTTTTATATCTCCTTAAAGTTCTAGGTTCCATTTGTCTTAGCTTGATAATTTTTCTTTTTTTTTTTCTTAATGACAGAAAGGTCACTATATCTGAAGTGGAGAATAATGTCTTCTAGCCCAGTTCTCAACTTTATTACCGTGGTGAATGTTGGCAAGCTATATAACTTCCACAGGTTTTGGGTTTTCTCATCTTATTATATTGACCTTGCCTACATCTCTGGTAATTGAAAGCCCCAAGTGACAAAGTAGATTAAAAAAAAGTCATCGAAAGCTTAAACTACTATGCAAATATAAATGTATTGTTAAAGTGTCTTCAACCTAATGGAACTTCGACGCTACTTCATTCATACTGACACCCTGGAAATATATTCACTTTTGCTCAGCAATTAGCTTGAATTCTTGGCAAGTTTCATAAGATGAAACCTGTAAAATTGCCAGTGTCCAGAAATAAAGCAGTCTTAGAGGAGGCTTCAGTTATTCACATGAAAGATATTTCACATCTCATGGGGCTATGAGTCATCTTTCCATGATCTCACGGTAAACAGGGGCCGTGTGGCCCAGGCTCTGTGCAGTCATATGACACAGAGGCACAACTCCTTCTGAAGCTTTGAAGAATGATGCCAATATTTATTAAATACTGTAATCTTAGCACTATGAGAGGCTGAGGTAAGTAGATTGGTTGAACTTATGAGTTTGAAACTAACGTGAACAAGAGTGAAAACCCCATCTCTAAAAATAGCTGGGCATTGTGGTGGGCATCTGTAGTTCTAGCTACTTCGGAGGCTGAGGCAAGAGGATCATTTCACCCCAAGAACTTGAGGTCCTGTGAGCTATGATGCCATGGCATTTTACTAAGTGTGACAAAGCAACACTCTGTCCCCTCCCTGCAAATTATTAAACATTTTCCTAAAAGTGGTTCATCCAAGATTCTATTCAAGCCAAACAGGAAGTACCCTAGAAAGTCTTTCTAGGGTTGTACATGCTTAAGATATTATTCATGTTTGTCCCCAGTGTCTCACACTCATGACGGTCACTGAAAACCTCTCTTGGTGTCTTTTGTCAATCTAGCATCTTCTAGCAAAAAAGAACCACCCTGATTTCCCCATCTACTATAACCCTGTCACATGTAGCTCCTTCAATTCATGAGTAGAGCTTCAGACATCTGCCCTTGCCCACTGGACAAGTCATACTATTCTTCGCCAGAGCTGTGCTTGAGAATTCTCTACTTCTTGAAAAAGAAAAGTACATCTTCTGTCAGCCTAGTTTTCTTATGAAAAATTCCCATGTAAATTCCTGGAGGATAAAATTAGTCGCCCCAGTACACGTGTAACCTGTAGTTCTTTGGTGCAGTTGACATCAGAGCCATATGTGGACTTGAATGGAGTCAGAAGCCTTCTACCTCTTGCTTCCATCTTTCTTCCTCCTTAATACCTCTTCCTACCTTAATACCTTTTGGTCCCTAGAGGATGACACATTTCCATAGTTTATTAACTCAAAACCTAACATATATTTAACTGAGTTAAAAGTTAGCCAATATGGATACTAAGGGACTATGGAAAATTAGCGGCTAAGGTCCAAACATAAAGAGTTACAAATTCCCTTTTGGAACATGACTCATTTATAAGTTATTATATGCTTAAACAAATTGGGGCATCCAATTTCACTCTTTTTCCTGTAACTATGAGCAGTGGTTGCTAACTGTGTCCATGTCCTCATTTGCTTACCCTCTGACAGCAGCTACACAGGTGACAACAGGCCCAGGTTACATGTTTTCCACTCCCTCCTTTAACTCTGCTCCTTTCTTCCTATTTAAAGATAACTCAACAGTAGGAAAGTGGGTAAGAACAATAACTTTGTATCCACATTATTTTCTTGAAGTAAATGATTTGCAAATACTTATGGCTTATTTTGAATAACAGACTATATTGAGTAAACTTCATAATAATCATGGTTACCCCAATTCTGTGACATTGCGGTGGAGAATGGCAAGACTGGGGTGGGAGTGTAAATTTATCATGTTTTCCTGAACCTCCTTTTCCTCTTCCCCATACTCATGCTGGCTATGGAACTGGGAGCAATTACAAGCTTCCCAGTGTTTGTAGGGATTGCAGCTGTCTATATTTCCCTGAGAAGGGTGTATGGAATAAAAGTGTGCATTGCAGAGGCAGTCAAGTGAGCCAGATATAGCAAACTAAGGCAGATAACGACATGGCCTCAGGCCTAACATGGCTGAAGTCATTCCTCCCTGACAAGAGTAATGGCTCTTTTGCCCTTAAGGCCCTTGGTTCCACAGGGCTCTGGGCTGTCATCCTCCTCTCCACAGAACACGTGAGGTCATTAAGAGAAATGCTGATGCCATGCTAGAGGCCATGATCTTCCCTGCCACCAGGTTGCAGTTGACACATGGATGACATTTCTTTGGTGTCAAACCCAGGCAAAGAGTTGTCTTACCTGTCCCAATATCTGTTGGAAATCAGTTCTTGGAAGGAATTTAATTGGTTCCACCTAAATTCAGATAAGACTGAGAAGCAAGGATAAAGTTGCCACACAAGTGCAATTCTGGGCACCAAATAACTCTGGGAAACCCTGTGTACAAAGAACCTTGCAAGGAAATCAGCATGAACTGCACAAGCCTCCAGTTAAATCATGGTACAATAGGCTTATGATACACCATATTTGCGTGGATTTCATACATGTTTTTGCATCTCTGTGTATGTTAGTGATGATCTTGCCAGTGATGAGGATATGGTCATATTTGGTCATTAGAAATTTAATTTTCTTATGCTATAATTGGGTTCTAGCCTTCATATGACAGTTATAAATTAGTTTCATAGTAGGGATGAATACATTGGATACTTTTTCTTCCACTCTTGAGGTACTTTGCTAAGAAGAATATGTTCCAGCTCCTTTTGGGACCACACCTACGGTGCATCTTAGAAGGGTACAGGTGAAACTTACTGAATGCAGAATATAAAGGTCTTAACACAATAACTAAGAAAATGCCATAAATGCTATGTTAACCAGGTTGATGAAAATAGTACAGATTGTATATGAAACCAGCACATTGTACCCCATGATTGCACTAATGTACACAGTTATGATTTAATTAAATAAAAAAGAAATTTATTTTTGAAGCTTAGAAATAATGTAATGGGCCAAATAATGTATTGTTTCAGGACATACATGCTTTTTTTTTTCATGGTTTGATGTAGTATTTCCCCTCTCTATTCTTTCTGGCTCATCACAGGGTAGCATATGAGTCATCATACATCTTTGGTGCATATATTCTCCCTTCCTCCAGATGATTCTTCTACTGGAAGTGGATATGAAACCAAGGGAGACCAAAGAAGAATAGTTTCTCATACTGCCAGTGTAACGCTGCACTGAGAAAGTGCTTTCCTGACCTGAGCCTGCACTTTCATAAATTAGCAGAGGCCAGTACCCAGGTAGATGCTACTCACCACCACTGCCATCCCACTGCCACCATCCCTGTGAACATCACCACCACAACTACTATTCCTGCTGGAGCAATCCCGAAGATCTCCTAGGGAAAATTTGTTGAAAGGCATTTTTCTTTTTGAAAATCAAGGTAGGTATAACACTTTTTTAGGTTTTAAGGCATAGAGACATGCTCAGTTAACCTCTGTTGACAGCAACTTCCTGTAAGAATACACAGGGAAATAAAATGAACAACAAAAAAATGTCTCCACAATTTTTGACAATTGATTGACCACCACAGTTAAACTTCCCGGAATTGGAATGTGGTTCATTCATTCCATAGTAAATAGTAGCTTTAAGATCCAAGGTTATCACTAGTATTCGCCCCCTCATGGCCAGGTCCTTGCTGCTCCTGACTCTTGGCACTGCGTCATCCCAAGGACTCAGCTTCCACCTGTCTCTGCTTATACACATGTATTTCTACTTTTACCTTGAGCTGACTACTTTCCTGTCTTCTCTCTTCTCATTTCTGTCATTCAGCTTATGCTTATTTGTGTCTTTTGTGCCTCTATGCCTTCATTCTGTTGTCTATCATGTTTGAATTCCCCTGCTCACCATGTGGTTGCATGTTCTGCAAATTCTTTGAAAGGGACAGCAATGTTACTGCATCATTTATAGTATAAAGTACAATTGTTGGCAGAGGTCTCAAACTAGACCCCCTCATAGACTCTGAACAGGTTATAAATGACTATCTCTGGCATATTCATCAATGTTCCAATGATGTGCGCCAGGTAATGGTAACATGGGTGCAAAGCTTGTATTCTATAAGCAAGGAACTGCTTTGCCTATTTATTCTGAATGTGCCTGGAGGAGGGGAAGACTCTTCCTTTCTAAGCCATCATTGAAGTCTCTGTGTGTGTGCACTAGTGTTGCCAAATTTAGCAAATAAAAATATAGGCCTCCCTATATAAATTTTAAATGAGCAAAAAAATACTTTTCTGGTATAAGTATGTCCCAAATATTTCACTGGACCAGTACCCAAATCAGTGCTGTGACACAATCACCACGACCACCACCCCACATGAAATATGGGGTTTTTCAAAGAAATCAGCAAAAACAAAAACAACGAACAAACAAAAACCCAAACAAACAACCCTATCAAGAAATGAACAAAAGACATGAACAGGATTTTTAAAAGAGGGTAGACCAATGGCAAACAAACATATGGGAAAATGTTCAATGGCAGATTGGGGAATTACAAATTAAAAACATAGTGGGACGCCACCTTCTCCCTGCCAGAAGGGCCATTACTAAAAAGTAAAACAAACAACACAACCAAACAATCCCATTTTCCCATATGTTTGTTTGCCATTGGTCTATCTGCTTTTAAAAATCGTATTCATGTCGTAACTATTATCACTTACTGAATATTTATACCATGGGTCAGAGGCATCTCTTAATTCCTACAAAGTCCCTATGAGGTAAGTGGTATCATTATTTTCACTCTGCATATGTAAATGAGACTCAGAATAGCTATAGGGCATCATGACTAAGAGGAATCACTATGCAGCCTCCCTGGGTTCAAATCCCAAGCTCACCTGTTACCTGGTCCTAGACCTCAGTTGCCTCATTTGTAAAATGCAGATAATACTAGTATATTAACAGATATGAACCTCAGAAATGGATTGTTTCTTCTTTTTAGAGATAGAGCCTTACTGTGTATCTCTAGGCTAGTGCAGTGGTATGACCATAGTTCACTGAAGCCTCCAACTCTAGGGCTCAAGCAAACCTCCTCCCTCAGCCTCCTGAGTAGATGGAGCTGCAGTTGTGTACCACCACATCTGGCTAATTCAAAGTAATTTTTGTAATGTTGAGATATTTGGTATGATGCCCAGGCTGATTTCAAACTCCTGAGATCAAGTGATTCTTCTTCCACTTTGGCCTCACAAAATGCTGGAATCACAGGCATGTGCCTCTGTGCCCAGCCAATAACTAGATTTTAAACACTGACTCTCTATGGTGTCTATTGCCTCATAGGAGTTTGGCAACAGTGAGGTTGCCATCTTCTGCTCACTCCTCCACTGGGAAAACTGACTCTAATCTTCCTCAAATGGATTTTAGTTTAAGGAGGTCATTAACACCTGGTGGCATATCAGGGTTGCCTGATGTTATCAAGGAGTAAGGCATGATTTTTCCTTCTCTGGCAGGGAACCGCCCACAAAAGCCAGCACCTTGAGAACCTGGGATGTAGAATAGTGAGGTAACAGACATTAATTTTCAGTTGAAGCAGGATAAATGTAAAATAAAGCTTCTTGGTGTGATTGCCTGGTAGTGTCTATTTTAGGGAAATAGGTAAAGATTCACTGAGTAAAGGAACACGGTTGGGGGACTGCTATGCCTACATTTAAATTTTGGAAGCAGGACTATGCCTAGGAAGCTGTTGATGTTGGCCTTTAGTAGATGTAGTGTCTGCTCCTGATATGGTACTAATAGGTGTGAGGACTAGAGCGATAGGGCTGTGCTCAGTACCCCTTAACATTTCTCCCGATGACCAAACCAGACAGCACTGGTGGACAGTCCTCTGATGTCATCCTGCAGTGCTATTTGTCTACATGGTCCTGGCAGCTGGACTCCCCACAACATTCCCTCTGGCTTGGCTAAATGGTCCAGAGCTTTGACAAAATGCTCAGAGGCACTTGGATGAACTCTGTCATTTTATTCTTTTATATAAATCTAGCACTGGCTTTTTAAATGTCATGTGTGTATGAGTTTGGTATATAACTTACAATGTTGTAATGTTTTATAAAATGATCTCTCAAGTAAAAACAATTGGTTGCAGTTCTATGAGCATTTTAATGGTACTGCAATGGATTTACAAGAAAGAGAGGTACAGCCTCATGGCAGCTTTGGAAATGCCCTCCTTAGTCCTCTCTTTAAAATAACTGACTGCAGGGATTATAGTTGACTGACCTGCTTCAAGGTGCTGCTCCTTGCGACCCACTGGGTTATTCAATCTGAAGCCATGCTTCCCAGCAGGGGCTGAGCAAGGTGGTGGAGCTCGGACCAGGCAATTCCTTCCTGATACAGGCTTCCTCTAGGGGGCAGCTTTGGTTGGTGACTGTCTTTCATGACCCCCTGAGACCTTCTTTATCATCTGAGGTCCTTCTTACCTAATTCTTCCTCTCTCTCTGCATTCACAGGTGTCAGTCTTGTGTCAGATGTATGTGTCCTGTCCCCCTTTACCCTTCATAGACATTTCCCCTGATACATAGTTTATATGTCTGATTTCATTTTGGTTTCTGCCCCTTGGAGAACCCATATGATGAAAGCAGTGCTTGCTGAGTGCTCTTGAGAATGGCAGTAGGATGGGGTTAAGGAGGGGCCTTAACTGGCTCTTTCCAACAGGTGAGGAGGATCCCATCCTGAGTAGTATGTGGGAAAAAGATAATTCTAGACCAAGGTGGGAGCCTAATTTGTAAATATTTCTCCTGTGTTTATTGAAGAAAAAGCCCCCAAAGAAAGAAATGCTTTGTGAGCTCTGCCTTTAAGGACAGTGGAGCTGGCTGCTTGTTGTGCCGATGACTTGAAAAGAGATAATGAAATAGTGTGGCTATTTGCAGGGGTCCTTATCTCATAGTAGGAGGAGGGAACTGAGGATCTAATAGGTAAGGACATAGAATTCCAGAGGTATTTACAGGCTTAGCTAAAATAGGTCTATTATGTTGAAGTCAGGACCGTGGGAGGGAAGTCTTGGGGCACAAAAACATAGGATGAGAATGCCTTGGTAGGTGTGTGTTGATTTTGGCTCTTACAGAAAGGGATACCCCAATCCTTTGGAGTAAGAAGTAATACATCCCCTCACCACATGAGAAGTTACTGCATAGATAGTTCCCTTAATTTCTTCTCTTGGCTGCTGTGCTGATAACTGGATTAAATGCCAGTGTGAACTAGCTGCATCTAATAAATGAGGAAAGAGATAGCAGCCCAAAGGATGTGTGAGAATTGTCCAGTATGTACAGACAGGAGCCAGAGGAATGTCTTAGAACTAAATTTTGAGGGATTTTGATCAAAGAGACTGGAACATCAGATTGCATAGATGGAAATCAGTTGGGATAGGTGTGATCTCGCATGACAAAGATCCAAGGGAAGGGCCAACTTGATACTGAAGGGGCTCTGTGTAAGCCTGGAGAAGGCAGTGGGACATGAAAAGCAAAGTGGAAATGCCTGTGGTGCCCTGACAAACAGTAGAGGAAGGAGTAAGATGCTGAGGACATAGGGATACTGAATTATATAAAGGCAGGAGACCCATCAGAGGATTATGCTCCAAGTTCATCAGGACTAGGCTGCTCAGAAGGGCACCAGCATCACTAAGTTCAGAGTTGGTTCTCTTCTGTGATGAGAGTTGACGGTAGAAAATGTGGGCACAGATCAAGATTTATCAATGATCCTGAGATATTCTAGTAAAAGAGGTAAGGTGAAGGTGCTTCACTGCTAGAAAACCATAATGATCTGGAAGGTTGGAGGGGCAGCAAAGGGGGATTAGATTGCATGGGCGTGTGGTGATGGTTAATAAAGCATCGCCTCCCTGGGGAAAATCTGATGGGAAGTTAGTAAGTTTACTGCTCAACAACATCCACAATGAGAAGGAATCGGCTTGAGTGAATAGTTTATGAGGAGGACTCCCCAGGCAATTGAAGCAATATCAAAAATACACTACTGGGACCTAATGAAACTAAAAAGCTACTGCACGGCCAAGAACACAGTAAGTATAGCAAGCAGACAGCCCTCCAAATGGGAGAAAATATTTGCAAGTTATGCTTCCAACAAAGGTTTAATAACCAGAATCCACAGACAACTCAAACATATTAGCAAGAAAAGAACAAGTGATCCCATCTCAGTATGGGCAAAGGATTTGAAAAGAAACTTCTCTAAAAAAGACAGGCACACAGCTTTCAGATACATGAAAAAATGCTCACTATCCTTAATCATCAGAGAAATGCAAATCAAAACTACCTTGAGATGTCATCTACCTTCAGTAAGATTAGTCCACATAACAAAATCCCAAAACCAGAGATGTTGGCATGGATGTGGAGAAAAGGGAACACTTCTACACTGCTGGTGGGGATGCACACTACTACATTCCTTTTGGAAAGATGTTTGGAGAGTACTTAAAGATCTAAAAATAGACCTTCCATTCGACCCTGTAATTCCTTTACTAGGTATACATCCAGAAGACCAAAAATCACATTATAAGAAAGATATCTGTACCAGAATGTTCATTGCAGCCCAATTCATAATTGCTAAGTCATTGAAGAAGCCCAAGTGCCCATTGATCCACGAATGGATTTATAAATTGTGGTACATGTATGTCATGGAATATTATGCAGCCTTAAAGAAAGATGGAGACTTTACCTCTTTCATGTTTACATAGATGGAGCTAGAACACATTCTTCTTAGTAAAGTATCTCAAGAATGGAAGAAAAAGTATCCAATGTATTCAGCCCTACAATGAAACTAATTAATAGCTTTCTTATGAAGACTATAACCCAATTATAGCACAAGAATATGGGGAAAGTAGCAAGGGAGGGGCGGGGAAAGGAAGGGTGTGTGGAGAGAGGGCAAATGGTGGGATCACACTTATGGTGCATCTTAGAAGGGTACAAGTGAAACTTACTAAATGAAGAATACAAATGTTTTCATACAATAAATGAGATAATCCCATGAAGGTTATGTTGAAAAAAAAAAAAAAAAACCAAAGAGAGATAGAGATGAATGACCACTACTGATACACAAATATTCAGAATTACTGAATTTATTTAAAAATACTAGAAGAAAATGCAAGAAAAACTCTTGAAGGAATCAGTCTGGGTAAATATTTTATAAGGAGGACCCCCCCACACCCGGGCAATTGAAGCAGCATCAAAAATACACTACTTGGACCTGTTCAAACTAAAAATCTTCTGCACAGCTAAGAACACAGTTAGTAAAAGACAGCCCTCAGAATGGGAGAAATTATTTGCAGGTTATATCTCCGACAAAGGTTTAATAACTAGAATACACAGAGAACTCAAATGTATTAGCAAGAAAAGAACAAGTGATCCTATCTCGGGGTGGGCAAGGGACCTGAAGAGAAACTTCTCCAAAGAATACAGGTGCACGGCCTGCAGACACATGAAAAAATGCTCATCACCTTTAATCAGCAGAGAAATGCAAATCAAAACTAATTTGAGATGTCATCTAACGCCAGTAAAATTAGTCCACATCACAAAATCTCAAAACCAGAGATGTTGGTGTGGATGTGGAGAAAAGGGAACACTTCTACATTGCTGGTGGGAATGCAAAGTAGTAGGTCCTTATGGAAAGATGTTTGGTGAAAACTTAGAGATCTAAAAATAGAATTGCCATTCAATCTATGATTCCTCTACTAGGTAAATATCCGGAAGACCAAAAATCACATTATAACAAAGATATCTGTATCAGAATGTTTATTTCAGCCCAATTCATAATTGCTAAGTCATGAAAAAAGTCCAAGTGCCCATCGACCCACGAATGGATTAATAAAATGTGGTATATGTACACCATGGCATATTATGCAGACTTAAAGAAAGATGGAAACTTTACCTCTCTCATGTTTACATGGATGGAGCTGAAAAATATTCTTCTTAGCAAAGTATCTCAAGAATGGAATAAAAAGTACCCAATGTCCTCAGCCTTACTATGAAAATAATTTATAGCTTCCATATGAAAGCCATAACCCAACTACAGCACAAGAATATGGGGAAAGTGGCAAGGGAGGGGAGAGAATGGGTGGAGGGAGAGTAATAAGTGGGTCTACCCCTACAGTGTATTTTAGAAGGGTGCAAGTGAAACTTACTAAATGTAGAACATAAATTTCTGAACACAATAACAAAAGAAATGCTATGAAAGCTATGGTAACCAATTTGATGAAAATATTTCAAATTGTATATAAAACCAGCACATTGTATCCAATGATTGAATTAATATACACAGCTATGATTTAATAAAAAAAATAAATAAAAATAAAAATAGCAAATATATATATTTAAGAAATGTGGAACTATACAGATCTTCTCCTGAATTAAAAATGCAATTCTAAATTTATTTGCTGTTTAAGCATTACCTATTTGTCAAGAAGGATTGATTTTCCAAGAACTAAGTAAGATGAATCTTCACAGCTTATGGGAAGAGAGATATGATTAGCATTTCCAAACATTTGAAAGGATTAAAAACTAGTGATGGGTGAATCTCAGAGGGCAGGAGTTGGATTTTTACCCAGAAAACTTTGTAATCACATCTCAGATTCTGCAGAAATTGGTGGAAGTCTATTGAGGATGTGCTTTAACATTTTCCCTACTATTTGCTTCCAGCCAGCCTGGAAACCCCTTCCTTAAGGTCTTAGTACTGAAGCATGACTATAGTTCCTGTCAGAGAAAAGAAGGGCATTATAAGTGGAGGTAGCCTGCAGCAAAATCATAGAATGGGTGAAATTTTCTTTGGCAATTTTCTATCTGCACTTCTCAGTAATTCTAAAATTCACCAATTTCTTAGTTTATAAAGGAACTTTGGTTAATATATCTTCAAACTAAACTTGCATCATAATGGGAGACTGTGGGGGGATACCAGGTAACAAAAGACTCAGATACGTTTTGAGTGATATACAATATCAGGCAGCAATAATCCCTGGAATTACACCCACACACACATACACACAGGAGACTTTTCTAATGCTCTTATTCACTTTTCTTCTCCTTCTGTTTTCTACATTGGTCTAGACAAAACTTCCCCAATATTCACCTATACTGAATATTCTCAGTTTCTCCTAACTTGAACTCTTGCAACTAAACTGCTCATGTTCATCCTTCTTTGTTGTGTTTCTTTATCTAGGAGCTCAGATGAGATAATCCTTCCTTGTGGAGAAATCCTAGATTGTTTAGGCTTAGGGAAGGTATTACAATGGAATCCACAGACATCTGCCTCCTAACTACTTCATTCACAGAGTAACTGCAAATCTGTATTTCATTTACCTGGTAAGCTCTCTTTATTTGTCCTCTATGCTGTCTGAGTATAGGAATAGGGTCCCTTCTCCTATTTTTACTACTGTTTTCTCAGTGCCTTATATAGCATTGAAAATAAAGTAGGTTACTTAGTATTTGTTGAATTTATAAACAAAAATGTATTCCCACTTTACTGCTATGCAATGCTTTTCTAGCTTATTTTTTTTTTAATGTAGTCTGACAAAGCAACCATAGTTTGAGACAAAGACATGTTTTGGCAAAAATATCCTTTTCATCCCTCTTTAAGAGAATCATATAAACTACTAAGGCAGATATAAAAATTTGAGTGAGAGAGGATGAAAAGTACAGAAAAAAAGGAAATAATTTTGGATAATTCTCAATTCTTTTTTTTTTTATGAAAATCACTCAGTCCATGAAAAACTGATTTTACCAAAGAGATGGTACATTAATTCCTTTGGATAATTATAGACTTGACTGGCTAACACACTGAGAAGCATCATTCAGAGAAAAATTCTGATGTTGAAAACCCAGAGTCCAATGCCCAATACTGGAAATTTGAAAGTAGGTACCCTAATTCCTTATCTGTCTCTTGAAAATGGTTACTCTGACTCATGTTTTCTTTTTTGATCCAAAGTTTCAGTTACACCCTAGTCTCGCCAATCTTATGTCAGTTAACACAAAATAATTTTTTTTTAATTTTAATATTAAAAAATTAATTATTATGGATGAATAACATATATGTTTATAGGGTACATGTGATGTTTTGCTATAGGAACACAGTATGAATAAATTAAATCAGAATAACTGGGGTATTCCTCACATCAGGAATTTAACATTTCTTTGTGGTAAGGACATTCCAATTTTACTCTTTCAGTTATCTTAAAGTATACCATAATTTATTATTGATTATCGTCACATTGTTGTGCTTTCAAATATTCATTCTATCTAACTACTTATTTTTGGATTCATAAACTATTCTCAGTTTATGCTCCCTCCCCACTATCATTCCCAGTTTCTGGTAATTACCATTACATTCTCTATCCCAACAAGATAAATTGTTTTTAATATTGGGCTCCACTTAAGAATTAGAAAATGGGAAATTTATCTTTCTATACTTGGCTTATTTCACTTAAGATAATGTTCTCTATTTTCATCCATGTTATTACAAATAGTGACATTTCATTCTTTGGTATGGCTATATAATATTCTATCATGTACATGTACCACACATTCTCTATCTATTCCTCTGTTGATGGTCATGAATGTTGATTCCAAATCTTCACTATTGTTGATAGTGCTGCAATGCACATAAGAGTGCAGAAATTTCTATTCTTTAGCTATATAAACAAAAGTGAGATTATAGGGTCACATTGTAAATCTACTTTTAGGTTTTTGGAGAAACTTGATACTGTTAACCATAGTGATTGCACTGATTTACATCCTATCAACAGTGTATGAAGCGTCAATGTTTTGGAAATTCTCACCATCATTTTTTTCTTTTAAGGAAAGCCATTTTTTAAATTTTGTCTTTTCATATTTTAGACTATTATGGGAGTACACAAACTTTAGTTACATAGTTTGTTCCTGTACACTTTTAGTCAAAGATAAACTTGTGCCCTTCATCCAGAAAGTGTGCACTGTACCTGTTAGACTAGAGTTTACCCCTCCTATTCTCCCTCCTCCTACCTAATTTATAATAACTGTTTATATCCCTATGTACACATAAGTATTGATCAATTAGTTATAATTTAGTATTGATTTTATTTTCTATTCTTGGTGTTTATTTTCTAATCTTGTGATACTTCACTCAGAAAATGTTCTACAAATCCATCCAAGTTGTTATAAAGGATACCAGGTCACCAATTTTTTTTTAATGACTGGGTATTACTCCACAGTAAACATATGACATTTTATTAGTCCACTATGGAAAATAGTTTAGAGATCCCACAACAAACTAAAAGTAAACCTATAATTTGATATTGCAGTCCTATTACTGGGTACTTACTCAAAGGACAAAAAAACATTCTACCACAAAGACACTTTTACTCAAATGTTTATAGTGCAAAATTTACTATTGCAAAGATATAGAAACAGCCTAAGTGTCTTTGTCTTTGTCTTTGTCTTTATCTGAGGCATAACCTGCAAATATTTTCTCCCATTCTGAGGGCTGTCTGCCTGCTACACTTACAGTGTTCTTAGCAGTGCAGAAGCTGTTTAGTTTGATCAAGTCCCAGTAGTGTGTTTTTGATACTGCTTCATTGGCCTGGGGAGTCCTCTTCACAAAAAATTCACCCAGGCCAATTCCCTCAAGAGTTTTCCCTGCACTTTCTTCTAATATTTTTATAGTTTCATGTCTTAAGTTTAAATCTTTGATCCAGTGAGAGTCTATCTTGGTTAATGGTGAAAGGTATGGG